>VZTU01028876.1:1366-16216 GCA_013400835.1 Zapornia atra
CCACCCCCCCTCCCACCCCCACCCCTTGCAAACCCCATGAAAGCAGCATGAGGATCATCGTTAAGTCACTTCCATAAATTACTCTGAAGTATCTCTCCTTAAAGGAATTTTAAAGCTAGTTAATTTTTGCCCAAAGAGTTGGCTTAGCAGGTTGTTCTGGGATTCGGCGGTGCGGTAGCTGGCTGAACCGGCTGGCTTGGCACCGCGGGTGACGCAGGGGTTGTGCAAGGAACCGCGTGGGGATGGAGGTGGCCCTTTGGCCAACACTTGGTGGAGGCTCTTCCCCAGAATGGCCTTCCTGCGTTTCAGGTCGCCGTTGGCATGACGGAGCTCTCCTTTCTTCTGGTTGTAAGTGTCCAGGACCATCTTCTTCAGCTGGGTGCCCGTTTTGGGCTTGGGGACCAGTTTGTTGCAGTGCGTCTCCTTCCTCCCTGGGGAGAGGGCAGATGCTTCACCGTTGCTCCAGCTGGTGTGTTTGAGCTCGCTGGTGCTCTCACTCCTCCCTGGGCACGGGGTTCGGGCTTTTTTCTTTTTCCCATCTCCTTCCATGTTCTCCCTGGAGCCGGAGCTGCTCCGGTGGCTCAAGGACTTGTGATCTTTCCTCCTCTTGGGATGGAGCTTGCTGGTGGCTTTGCTTGGCTCCACGTGGCCGTGTCTCACAGCGTTGCTGGCTGCCTCACCTCTGGGTTGGTGGCTGGTGGATTTGCTTGGGTTGATGCCTTGGTCCTTGGCGTTAGTGCTGCTGTCCTTGGCCTCAGGCATGGCTTTCTCCCTCCCCAAGATGGGTTGCTGACCCTCCTCAGTGCTGCTGCCGGGACTGTCTACACCAGGAGCAGCCTCACTGCTGGGTTGGCTCCCTGTGGTCTTCTTCTGTGGGACCAAATCTTTGGTGGCCTTGTTCAGCGTGGGTGAAGACGTCTTGTCCTTCAGGGGCTGGTGCTGGTGAGCAGCCTCTGGAGACGTGCTCTTAGATGCACCTTCCCAAGAAGAGGCATCGCTGGCACTGGGGCTGCCCCATAGTGTCCTGTGGGTCTCCTTGGCCGTCGGAATCTCTGCCTCTGGGGAAGGGAGCTCCGAGACCTTCTTGGCAACCTGGAGAAATGGGATCCCACCTGCAGTGCTGGTGGTCCCACTGGGATTTTCCAGCACACCCGCTATGTATTCATCTTTGTTGCTTGTTCTTTTCTGGCTGTCAGCGCAGCCACGTTTCTCGGTGAGGTGTGGAGGACAGAGCTTTTGGTCTGTGGCCTGGTTACACGCCAACCCAGCAAGGTCAATGGTAAACTCGGGCGAGTCCAAGAAAGGAAGTGGTTTCCCATCAAACTCTCCTTTCTCCAGTTCCTCAATAGACAGGGCAGTGATATGGCTGAGCTCTGGGCTGCTCGCCGCCGCCCGCGGCAAAGATGGGGAGAGGCAGGGGGGTGGAGGCAGGGTGTCAAACTGGGACTTCTCCATCTCTGCCAGGAGGTCGGAGAAGTCACCCACCAGGTCTTCTGTTTTCATGGAGGGTTGGGGTGCCCCCGCGTCACCAGACGCTGTGGGGAAGGAGTCGGTGGTGGGGGTCTGCAGGCTGGGGCTTGCAGCCTCTACCAGCTGAAGGTCACCAGCGTGGTCCAGGTGGATGGGTGAGCCACGTGGGAGCAAGCTGCCATGGTGAGCAACCTTCCTCTTCTTGCTCGGTGGCATGCCCTCCCGGAGAGAGCAGTCTTCTTTCACCTTCTCCCTGCTCTCCCTGGAGGCAACACCAGGCCTCATGACCCCTCTGAATTTGAGAGTCTTGTTGCTCCCTGCCAAGTGCTTCTCCATGTGCCGGTCATACTGCTCTTTCTTGGAGAAGGTGTAGTTGCACATGCTGCAGATGAAGGACTTCTTGATAACATGCATGACATCTGCACAGAGCTCACAGGCGTACAGGGTGGTGTGCTTGATCTCCTGCTCCTCAACTATCCCGTGCTCCTGGCTGAGGTGGTTTCGAAGCTCTTTGGTCTCTTGGTAGAACATTGGACACCTGTGGCACAAGTAAATCTTCTGTAAACTGTGCACAACTAAGTGCCGCTGGAGCTTGAAGGGCTTGGGAAACTGCTTGCCACAGTGATGACAGTCCCTGGAGGGATCCTTGCAGTCTGGGTGCATGGGGACAGATTTTGAGGTGCCTTCACTTTTAGCTGTATGCTCTGGAGATGGACTGGAGGATGCTTTAGAGGAACCAGGTGCTGGTGGCTTCACCCTGACGCTGCTTTCCAAGGGGTCTTTCATCACCTTGGCCTCCTGCTCAAGGGGCAGCTCCTTGGGGCTCTTGCTCTCTCTGCTGGCCGCGTGCTTGCTGCTGGGATCGGCGTGCCGGGAGGACCTGCTGGACTTCCGATACATGATGGTGTTGAGGAAGTGGGTGACAGCGGCGCTGTCCTCACCGAAACAGGCTGGCAGGCCCATCACAGACTTCTGTGCTTGCCCCTTGCGAGCGAACTGGGTGGCGTGCTCCCGGAGGTGCTCGTTGTACATCCAGACGTCAGAGATCTCCTTCAGGCACATGCCACAAGCCCACAGCCCGGCTTTGTTCTTGGCATGCTTCTCCTTCAGGTGGTCCCTCAGTTGCTCCCGGGAGCTGAATTTGCGCTGGACACACATGTAGCAGGTAGGTGGAGGAGAAGGGTTATGGGAGAGCTTGTGGAAGTCCAGCTCCCCTAATGTCAGGAACCACTGGAAACAGACCTTGCATTTGTACTGCTTGTCTTTGGCCTTGATGGTTATCTCACCACGGTTTTTCCCTACCTTCCCATCTTCTAGCTTACTTCTGTGCTTGCTGTGCTGGCCTGGCTTTGGCTTGAAACTCACAGGGTTGTCCTCCCCGTGGCCAGGCAGATCTTCACAAGGGCCAAAGAAGCATACGTCTCTCATCTTCAGCTTTGCATTCAGCATCTCGATGTCGATAGTATGAAACTCAGGAGAGTCTGAATCTTCACCAGCCTTTCCATCGTAGGGCTCCTCCACCGGGTCAGGGAGCTTGGAGCTTGCTTCTCTGAGGGAGCGCTCATTCTCGAGGTCTATCAGAGGCTCAAACACATCCTCAGCAGAGAGGCTTTCTCCCTCCTTCTCCAGGCTTCCCCAGATGTTCAAGCTGGGGACGTTGTCTACTTGGCTGTTCTGGCACAGGAAGGTTAGCATGTTGTCTTCTAGGTCAATGTCCTCCTTCCCTTGGTCGGTCTTCTCACAGTCCAACCTCAGTGCAATGCTTTTAGATTTGCCGGGAGCGGCGTCTCCGCTCTGCGCCTTGCCGCCGTGACACATGTTCAACATCAAGGCATCATCGACGGAGATGGTTTCATACTCGCAAGGGTCCTCCCTGGTGACACAGAAGGAGCTGGTTTCGCTGAGGTCAGAAGCTAATCGGATGGTGAAGAGGTCGATGGCACCTCCTGGGCGGAGGTTGCCCTCGGTGAGGGGCTTGGGCTTCTTGCTGCGCTTCCCGTACACCCGCGTGCACTTTCTCCGGATGAACTGGTCGTCGCGGGGGAAGAGCTGGGAGAACGTGGAGTCATCATCAAACAAGCTCTGGAGGTCTGAGACGGCCGTGCTCTCCATGCCATGCTCCCTGCCCAGCGGCATGGCTGACTTGGCCCATTGCTTCGGCTCCTCAGGAGGAGGGCTGGTCCCCAGCGCAGTCTGCAGAGCGCCTTGTCCCAGAGCCTTTTGGGTGGTTTCTGATTCACACATCTCCAGTGGTGCCACCTCTTCAGCAGGAGCCACGGGACCCTGTGGAGCACCATCCTGGTTCTCAGTGACGCTGCCTGCTGCAGGACTGTCTTCTGTCTCAGCATCCACTTTCTCCACGCCATCAGAACTGCCATGTCGCTCCTTGCCTACCTTGTCCAATCCCTTCTCCACTTGCTTCACAAACCCGCTAACCCACTTCTTGCAAGCCTGCATGTCTTCTTCATTTGGACCTTCCACGTCCCTGGGACAGGTAACTGTGCCTGTTACTGATGCTTTGCTGGCTTTTTCCTTTGAAGACACCGTCCTGTCATCCAGGTCCTCTGCGAGCTCGGCTGCACAAGGGGAATGTTCAGCTTTTTGAAGGTGCTGGGATGAGTTGGGCGTGTTTTGTTCCTCTGTGGAGATGCAACCACCCGACTCATGCAAGCCCTCTATGATCCTGGGCAGAGCGGAGCTGAGGACAACAGTAGGAGGACCTGCGTTCTTCTCCAGCTCAGATGGACCACTGGGCTCATTTCTGCTGGGAAACCCCTTTGCTTTCCTTCGTCTCACTTTCCTGTTCAGCTTCTTTTCAGAATTATCCTTCACCTCTTCAGGAACTTTGGTTTGGCTCCTCCTGCCCTTCTCTCCCTTCTTGGCTTGCCGTCCCAGGTCCAGCTTCTCAGCTGTCACCTCACCTGCTCCCCTTGTCTCCGAGCGCAGCCCCTTTGGCTTCATCTCCCTCTGCAGAACACGTGTGCGGTGCAGCTCCTGGGACATCTCAAAGGAGATCACACTGAGGTCACTGAGCACTCTGCTGACCACTTCCTGCATCTGAGTGCTGGGCTCTTTCTCCAGGTCGGGGCATGTCTTCTTGGGGATGGAGTCAACGTTGGTGGTGGGCATCTGGGAGCTGCAGGTTTTCTCTTTGGCTGAAGTCTTCAGGCTCCTCCTGGGCACCTTGTGTGCTGCTTTCGATGTCCTGTCTGCAGGGATCAAAGAGGCCCTGGGAGTCTTGCTGGGCTGTGGTATACCACCGTTCTTCACCTGGTGCTTGACAGCTTTGTGCCTGGTCAGGCCAGGCTTGGACCGGAAAGAAGCTGAACAAATGTCACAGGTCACTGGAAGCCCATTCAGCTTCTTTTCATTGGGAAGATCATTTTGGGAAGCTTTTGGAGTACTGCTACATGTGCTGCCCTCTCCTTGGTCCATAGTGCTTGACACGCAACTCCCAGCTTCTCCAGCCCCATGGCTCTTGGCTTTCTCCTCTTCTAAACCCTTTCTTCCACTCTCCATGGTTTTGGAAAGACCAAGTCTCACCTCTGCTGCCTCTGAAAACTCACAGCCCTTTAATTCATCAGGGTCAAGATCTCCAGTCTGTGTAAGACCTCTACTGACAGCAGCTGCTGCCTGTTGAACCACAAAACTATCAGACAAAGCCTCTGGCTCACTTTGATGCTTATTTCCATCATGGGAACAGTTTTCAAGCTGGTTCTCTTGGTTCAGCTTTACCTCTCTTTCTCTGACTGGCAGAAGGTCCATCGTGGGCTGGATTGGGTAATCTTGGGCTTCTGGAGGAATGGAGTCAACAACCATATCTGTGACAGTGCCTGCTTGGGTTTCTTGAGAATGAGGGCCTGACAGCACAGCACCGGTGCTTTTGGGAAGCTCTTGTCCACCACCCTTTTGGCTGAAAGGTGGTGAGCAGGGGACTGAGCAGTCCTTCCCATGTGGCTTCTGGGAACTATCCATCTCCAAGTCAGAGCCCACCAGACCATCAGCATGCAGCAGAGCGCAGGGTCTCGTGGTCTCTTCTCCTTCAGGTGGTCCATAGTGACCCAAAACACCATCAGGAAGGCGATGGTGACTGTCCTTGACCACCTCCATTGGGGCAGCCCTGCAGTGATGCAGCAAGGGAGGAAAGGTGGGTGTCCTTTCCCATGCCCCTTGCTCTACTGGGCCCACGGTGGGGTGATGGATGGGATGGCAGTTGGCCTCGGGGGGACAGCTCTTCATGATGAAGGAACTCGATGTGTTGAGCATGTCGTATTTCTTCTCATCTGAGGCCTGAGTGCTCAAGCCAGGGACCTCTCCTCTCTCAGCCCCACCACTTTGCAAACATTTAGGGTGAGAAAAATCAGTTGGCAAGGGCAAACTGTCTGGAGGTTCACACTCATAGTGACAGCTGTTGAGGGGCTTCATGCCGTTTCCTTCTCTGGGAACCTCTGCACTGACCGCACTGCCTTTCATCTCTGGCACCAAGTGATGATCCTGGTGGAGATCCTCCTTGGAAGGACCAGGGGGGCTGGTGGGACTCCCAGGAGCACTATGTAGGTGCTGCACCCCCTGCTCCACCTGCCTCCTCTCCAACCTCTCCCCAGCTGCGCTGCCCACTGCTTCTTTCTCAAGCAAACTGCAGCTTAACCGGGATCGCTCGTGGCTTCCAAACGCCGAGGTTGCGTTGTTGTTATCTCCCTCTTGCTCCTCCACGAGCTGCTCAGCTTTCCTCCTCTGCCCTGGCAGGGGGGTCACCGCTGTGTCTGTGAGTGGTGAGAGGTCATTACGCTCTTGGGAAACACCATCTGCAGGGATATTAATGCCATCCGGCTCCGTTGCTAAGCGCTGCGGCTCTGTTACGTTATTTGGCAGCTCTGGCTTCCCAAGTGTGGGTTGTTTTGTGTGGTAGGAGCCCAACACACCAAGAGACTCCAGCTGCTCACGTCCACCAGAGAAAACCACAACCTCTTTTGCTGGGGCACCAATGTTTTCTGTGTTGCCTCCAACGGGGACGTTCCCCTCCCCTTGGGCAGGGCAGTATGTCCGATTTTCCCCTTCCAAAGCACTGCTGCTCTCCTCTTTCTGCTCTGGCTGGACAAGGGAGGTTGTAGAGGGGTGGCTGGGAGGAAGCAGCATGGGGAAGCATGGCATCAAGAGTTCTTCCTCATTGCTCTTCACTGTTCGGGCAACGAAGAGCTGGAGCTGCTGCAGAGGGTTGGCAGATGTCTCCTGGGACACCAGTATCTGTCCAGAGCCACTGTTGCTCTCTTTGGGCAGACTCAGCATCTTGAACAGCAGCACTTTTTGCTTGGTGGCTTTGTCACTGGGTCCAGGGGTTGGATAGGCAGTGGGGCTCTTCCTCTCCCCCATTTCTTCCATCAATACAGACCCACCACCGTCGCCTTTGAGGTCCACAGCACTTTTCACCATTTTGGGTGACTCGGGCTTGCTTAAGGGTCTTTCTTCTGTATCTGGGACCTCTTTGATGTGAGGTGAGAAGGTGAGATCCAAGGCTGGGGTGGGACCCTGCTGAAAGCCAAATTCAGGTTTAGGGTTTGGATGATGGGCATCAAACTTCTCCAGCTCTGCAGCATCAGCGAAGCTTTCATCTACTTTCCTTGGCACCGGGAAGCTCTCGGGACCGTGCTGGCGTGGCAGGGATGGCAGGGGCTCTTTGGTCACTTCTGCTGCCTCCAGGGTCTTGGGGAACACGGACTCAGTGACAAGAGGAGGGCTTTTTGTCATGGGGTCTGCATAGACAGGAGCTTCTGTTTGGTCTGGCATGCGTGAGCCAGGTAGACTTTTGGAGGAAGACCCACTTTCCATCTTTCTGAGGTCTCTTTCCTCAGCAGCTGCAGCTTCCTGGAGCTGTTCGCTGCTGTCCTTGGAGCAGAAATGGTCCGTGGTGAGCGGGGCTGGCGTGCAAATCCCTACCTCCAACGAGCCCAGCTCCACTGGGCAGGGCCAGGGCTCCCTGGGTCTCTCGTAGTCCCCACGGGTGCTCCCAATGGCCGGCTTCTCACCTCCCAACCTCTCCCTGCCACAGAGGCTTGAACCACCCAGCTCATCTCCCAAAAACAGTCCTTTCTCACGGCCTGCCTCCTGCTCGACCGGCAGCGGCGGGAAGTGCTCAGCTGCCGGTCCTTGCAGATGGGCAGCAACGTGTTGCTCAGGTTTCTGAAGGGCAACGGGCGCCTCGGTATCCAACTTGCTGGTTTGCAGTTGGCTTTCCAACTCTGTGACCAGTCGCTTGATCTCCAGCTCATCGTCTGACATGTTGTTCATGAAAGTCACGTTGTAATCCGTTATCCTGTCTGGCAGCGGCAGCGAGAGTTGGCTGGTGGGCACAGGTCCTTCCTCAGGGAATTTCTTGGCTAGTGGCTTCTCCACTGAAAGGCTGTGGAACTGAGTCATGTCTTCTGGCAGCATCGGAGCCACCTCCTCCATCAGGGACCAGTCTTTCTCCGCCATGAATGGTGGATACGGTTGCTCAAAGGGCAGTGGCTTGCTGGGAGGATTGCCAGGGCAGGTGAACGTTGTCACATAACCATCCTTGCTCGTCGAAACGCTCCCATACAGAGGTGGGTCAAACTCAGTGACGGGAAGCTCTCCAAATATTGAAGAGGAATCAAAGCTGAGAGGGGAGGAGACCTTGCCCTGTGACGTCTCTGTGGTGTAAGGGGAGATGCTGGCATGTTTCTGCTCAAAGGAGCCGGTGTTGATGTCATCCCGGCATAAGTACATGTCATCCACGTGCGAGGAGCCCAAGGCTGAGGGCTTTGTGAAGAGGTTGTCATCGTAGTGACCAGGAAGGCCTTTGGGATCAAAGAACGTGTTGTTGCTGCTGACGTACGGATCGGGGGCCTTGGCAGTGAGCATCATCCCCACTGCATCCCCCCCGTATGGAGTGACTGGCGTGGGGTAGTCCTTCTGACCGTCACAGAGCCCGTGTGCCTTCAAGTATTTGATGCCTGCTTCCGAGTAGGCAGCGCTCACGTTGCCAGGACCGGCCTCGTTACCGCTGTGGGATGGAGCAATCAGCTCTTCCGCGTGGTACTTCATCGTGTCGCCCGCGAAAGGGGCAAGCTGATGCCTCTGGTTGACCACAGTGAGATCGGATGAGTCTTGAGCCTCCAGGATAGGTTCTCCTGCCTCACCCGTGTGCTTTGCTGCTCCCTTGGGGTTTTCTGCCCCCTCCTTACAAGACACCCTGATAGGGCTCCTGCCCGAGACAGCGGTGCTGGGCAGCTGCCTTTCCTGGGGTTGTGGTAACGGCTCCTCCTTTGGACAGTCCATCACAGCAGCATCTGGTTCAGCACTCGGATGGGTCCTGGAGCTTGCCACCAAAGGTTTGGCTGAGCCGAACTGCCTGCTCCCCCTGGGAAGGTCCTCTTTGCTCTTCTGGCTCTTCTTTGGGCTCCTGTCCTCGGGAAGGCTGAGCGGTATCCTTGGCACATGTGCCGGACTGCCTGAGCGCCTCCTCCTCTGCCTGCCTCCCTTCTCACCGCCCGAGCCAGCCCCATCAGTGTGGGGCAGGATGCTGGCCGTCTCACTGGGCATGTTCTCACTGTGGTTGCTGCCAGTAGATGACTGGCTGCTCCGTCTTCGGACTCTGGTGGCACAATCCTCTTTCTCACCATCCTCCTGGCTCGGGACCCCCCTGTGCTCCCGTGTCTCTCTTTTCTGACTGTTCCTTTGCCGGCTGTAGCTCCACGCTGGATCTTTCTCCTTGGCTCTCTCACTTTTCCCTGGGCATTTCTTGCTAAAGCTGTACTTGGTCCTCCCAATGAATCCTGGGCCTTGCTTCTTCCGTCCACGGAGCTTCCTACACTCTGCCCCTTCATTGTCCGAGTCGGAGACATAGTCGTACTCACGAAACCTGCCCTCCTTGGCAGCTGGCATCAGCCTCTCAGCAGCCTCGGGGAGCTGTGCCTGCTTGCTGCTCTTCACCTGCAGTTTGTGGAGCTTGTTCTTCTGCTGAACAATCTTGTGAATGAGCTCCTTGCTCCACGTCCCGCTTCGGGGCTTCCGCTTCTTCATCTCCTTCATGGAAAACCGGGGTGGTTTGGAGCTCCTGGTGGCAATGCCTGGCCCCACATCGCTCTCTGTCGGAGGCTCCTGGCTGAGCTTCTTGGGATGCTTTTGGCTGGAGGTGGACTTGGAGGAGGTTGTGGCTGGTGGGATGCTGTTCTTCCTGCCTGCTTGCAGCCTGGCCACCCTCTCCGTTCCTGCTGCCTCGGGGTCCAGCTCCTGGGCTGCCAACCTCCGTGCCGCCCTCCCCTTGTGAAGGTGGTGCTTTCCTGATCCTCTCTTCACCTGCTCCTCACCTGGGTGGCCATCCTCAAAAAAAGAATTGGCTTTGGGCTGGCCCGCTGCCTTCTCCTCCACTGCTGCCTGCTTTGATTTGCTCTCTGAGGCCAGGGCTTCCTTCACCTTGTGGGACATCCCACCGCTGGCTGCCTTCACGCCAGTCAGCTCCTCATCAGCAAACACGTCTATGAAGCTGCTGTCAATCTCTGGGTTATCTGACTGGTACCCCAGGCCGTTGAGGGCTTCGGTAATCAGGCTGTCCAGCTTGGCATCATCGATGTCCAGGTCCGAGGCGGTGAGCGGCAGGGAGCCGGCAGCAAGGCCGTTGAAGAGGCCACCCTTCAGAGCATCTTCCTTGCCCTCGCTTTTGCTCTCCCCATCCAGCAAGAAGTCATCACTCTTGTTTAATGCCAACAAATGTGCCTGGGGGTCGGGAGAGAGCCCCAGGCTGGGGGGCTTGTGGGGCTCAGGGGAGAGTGCTTTCCGCCCCTCGGCTGCCCGGGGAGCATCCTTGCCCTCTCCCTGGGGAGCAGGATGGGAGGTGCAGAACTGGCGGTGCTGAAGGAAGGAGGAGAGGTTGCTGTAGTTCTGGTCGCACTGCTTGCAGGTCAGGAGCACGTCCAGCTGGTCCAGGCTGGCGCTGCTGAGTGAGTTGGCCAGCAAGTGATGGGAGGAGTATGGAGGTGGAGGCTGCTCCCCATCCAGCCCATCTGAGCATCCTTTGGCCACATCCACGCTGGGTTTGTGGAAGGGGCTTGCTGGGGTGCATTTCAGGAGGTTGTCATCTTTCAGGGCATCAGGAGGGAAGTGGAAGGACTTGACCGAGTCCGGGGGGTGGTAATGAAGCGAGCTGGAGCTCAGGACGTCAGAGGGGTGGAAGGTTTTGTTGCCATCCTTGGGATGGCAGGGATGCTGGAAGAAGGGAGAGGGGGTCAGCGCTCCGGACATCTGGCTGTCTTCAAAGCTGGGGTTGAGTGGGCTGCTGGACATGGGGGAGAGCGATGAGCAGGTGCTGCTGCAGGTGGGGTTGGGGACAGGGGATGGCAGCGGGGACTCGCAAGGGGAGGCGGCCACCAAGGCTGAGGGCGGCAGGACCAGCGCTGAGCCTGACGAGCTCCTGGAGGGAGGAGGAGGACCTGTTTGACCCACGCTGTAGAAAAGGGCTTTGCTTCTCGAATCACAGACAGGAGACCCTGGCTCCTTCCCACTTTCAAAAGAGAAAGCACCTGTTGAGTTGGGGTCTCCCCTCTGGACCCCCAGGCTCTCTCCTGGCAAGAGCTTTTTGCTGTGATACCCTGGAGAGTTATTTACAGGGGACCCTTTCTGGCCTTGCCCACTCCCCTGCCACTCTGATGTTCCCAGGGGGAAGGGGAGCTTCTGGCTGGTGATCTGTCTCGACAGCTCCAGCCTGTTTTGACCAGGCATTGCAGCAGTGATGTGTATTTGCTGCCAAGGCATCCTGGAATTTTTCTGCCTGTGCTGCCTCTGCTCGGGGCCAGACTGGCACTCAAATGAGAACTGGTTTCCAACAGGGTTTGAATAAGGTGCTGAATTCTGGTCCATGGGAGAAAACGCCTTAGTGGCACCTTCCCAAGCTTGCACAAGCCTGGGGTGGGTGGGTGCCGTAGTGGGAATGCTTGTCTCAAAAGGCACGGATCCTGCGCTGGTGCTGCCCGAGGGGGAACTGCAATAGGCTTTGCTTGGAAAGTGCACTTGGGAGAGAGAGTTTGGTGGCATGTTCCTTCTCAGAGGGCTGCTCTGGACCAGCAGCCGCGGGCCGGGGACATTATCATTCGCTGAGGCTTGCCTCTTCCCGACTGGCTTTGGCATACTGGGTGAGTGTAAACTAGATGGGAAAACAGCTTGGTTTTCTTGGAAAGTGCTTGGGTTTTGGTCGATAGCACCAGATGATGGGAGAGCACCATTAGGGTCGGCGGGATGCTCGCTCCTGCCCTTGCAGCATGGCAACGGGCCGTGGTGTGGGGTCGGCGGTGGGTGCAGGAACGGTGGCGGCGGTGCAGGCAAGCCATACAGCCTGCCCTCAGGGGACACAGTCTCATAGGAGCCGCCGCCACCACCGTTCAGTGCCTCCTCTTGCCACTCTCTGGAGGAGGAGTGGAAGGTGAAGGTGCTGTGAGCCAGCTGGCCGGTAGCCAGCCCCATGTCCAGGTAGTCCTGGCTCCCCACATCGCTGCGGTATGGCTCCTTCCCCGGGTTGTGCAGCAGCTGGAAGGGGTATTGGCACGGCAAAACCCCCAGACCGTGGGCACCGGCTTTGCCACCCTCAGGGAAAGAGTTGGGCTTCTGCACCGAGATCCCGTAGCTAGCACCGGCAAAACTCTTCTCCGGGGAAGGCCAGGAGTCGGCCCCATTTGCCTGAAACTCTAAATAATGTAGCTGCCCATTGGTGCTGGGGCTCTTGAGGGGGATGCCAGTGGCGGGGGGTTGCCCTTTGGGGCCGTGGCGGGGAGCAGGCTGTGAGGTATAGTTGGCGGAGGTACGGCTGGCGGCAGCATCGGGGAAGCAGCGGCTGAAGCCGATGTCTTCTTGCAGGAGATCGGCCTCACGCTGGGGGATGCTGGGCACGTGGAAGCAGTAGCTGCCGGCTACGGGGCCGTGATTCACCTCTGGCTTCTTTGGGGGGGTCACCTTCTGCTGCGGGTAGGCGATGCCAATGGTGGGGTTCGGCCGGGCACCGGCGATGCTGAGGCGGTACAGCTGATGGTTACCCCGTTCACCCTTCCCCGAGCGCCGGCTGCGCTCACGGGCTCGACCCTTCCCAGGGGGGGACTGGGGGCTGCCCTTGACCTCTCCCCAGGTGCCATCATTGCCAAACTTGGGTTTGTGGTGGAGGGACTTGAAGTCGATCTTCCCCGCTCGCTGCGGCCGGATCACAGCTTCCCGCTGGCTGTGGGGCTCCTTGTCCTTGGGGTTGGGGAAGGGGGACGTGCCCTCCCCGCCGAGCACCTTCCCATCCTTTTCCCCACAGCCTTCAAAGCCAAAGTCCTTGTCGGGGTCTTTGTGGCCAGCCTCAGTATCGCCGATGGTGTAAACATGCTGGGTCTCTCCAGTCATGATACCGAGGTTGGGAGGGGTGTCAAGGCTAGAAAGCCCCGTTTTCCTGTCCCACTGTGAGCTGCCGTCCTTCTGTCATGGGCATGGCCCTCCGCTGATGGGCACCGGGGCGGTGAGAGGGGCAGTGGCTCCCCGGGGCCAGCGTGGCGTGGGGTCCCGAGCGCTGGTGGGGCTCTGCCACATCCTTTCAGACCTGGAGAGAAGAGAGGAAGAGCGGCCATCAGCTTGGGAGAGAGAGAGGTCTGTGGAAGGAGAGACACTTTGGTCCCTTGATGCTGTGGTGGGGAGGTGGACGGAGGAAGAAGCAGTGCACCCCCTCTGCCCCTGAGCATCACCGGGGCGAAGCCCTCCAGCTTTTGGTTCTTCAAAGGATGCTCAGAGCATTTCACCTTTGGCAAAACTGCTGAGGGAGGCACTTTTTTCCTCCCAGGGACGCTATTTCTGGGTTATTTCTTAGCAACCTAAGCAGAAAAAAGATGACAGAAGAGCTCCACCTACGGATTAGCGGGAAGGCCTGTCGGGAGAGGTGTCCTGAACAGAGCTCTCCTGTCCCAATATCTCCATACCCCTTGTGTCCCCATATCCCTGTGTCCCTGTGCTCCTGCTCCCATGGATGGACAGACAGCAAGGTTGGAAGGCACAGTGAAAAGCTTTCGCTCCACCTTGATACCCCTGCTCCAGCACATCCCTTCGACCCCGCTGCCCCTCCACCAACCCATCACTCTGAAACCCCTGGAGAAAGGATCTGATGTCTGCTGCCCCTGCCTTTAGCACCACCCCTTGCAATGTTAGACGCTGTGACATAGGTGAAAAGAATAAAAGCTAAGTCCCAAATCTACTGGCTGATGTCAGGACCTTGGGGCATTAGACATGGAGCACAAGCCCAGCCTTTTAAAAGGTGCCACCAGGAAGGATTTCAGCCCCAGACATGGGGTTATATTAAAAAGAAGAGCAAACCCCTCTTTAAAAGAGTCTCTTTTAAAAAGTCCACTGGAACCACAAAGGGTTGCCTTCTCCTCCTGACTAGAAATGCCTCTTTGCTGTCTGCCAGAGGGGAGAAGGCACCATGCTGCTGGGAGCTGGGGAGGGAGTGAGCTGGCTGCAAATCCACACCGAATTCAGCTTATTGCTCCTCTCAGGGTCTGCAGCCTCACCAGCCCTACCAGCAGTGACCTGAGCAGAGAAATGAGGAGACGGGGGATGCCCTGCATCCATCTGGGGTCTCCTCAATGTGCACAGCTCATCTCTTGGGTCACATTTGATGTTCTGTGGGTGCACAAGAGCTGGGGCGAGCACCCAGCGCTCTACAATGCCGCTGTGGCACTTCTGCATCTGTATTTTTGTGTGTGTAGGGAGAAACAGCTGCATCCCCACTGCTCCATCTGCACAGATGCTGTGAGACCTTGTAGGGAGGGGAAGGCAGCTCAGGGATGTGAAGTGGGGGTGTTCTCCCTGGGGTCCCCTCTCTGATTCGAGCTGCCAGGCTCCAATTCCTCCACAATTTCACACCCTGCTGAGTGAAATGAATCCTGGGCTGATACAGCTGAACCCTATCGTGCTTGACCCCCCCAACCCTGGCCAAAGCTCAAGCATGGCCCTTTGGAATGCAAGGGTTTTGCTTGCAAAACAATGCACCCCTCGTGCCACCTCCAGCCATGGCTGTGGGGCCTGTGTGCTGCTGTTTAAATTTGCAAAGGCTCCTTGCCAAGATAAAATACCCAAGGCCAGTGCTCGCTGCGTTATCACAGCCAGGCTCTTTCAGCCACATAAAGGAGGCCTTTTCTCTTTCTTTTTCCTTTTTTTTTTTAAGGGAAAGGCTCATTAGTGCACCCAGAAAGCTGTGGGCCTTGCGCGGCCTGGCTGCTGGCGCATCAAGGCCTGAGTGCCAGGGAAATGAATGCTGTACTCCCTGCAATGGCAGAGTGATGGAGACAAGGGAATCACACACTGGGCAGGGTTGGAAGGGACCCCAAGTGTCACAGAGCTCCAACCCCC
>VZTU01028876.1:16470-30119 GCA_013400835.1 Zapornia atra
CCAACAGCCCCACAGTTTGGGGGCCCCAGCTCTGGACACAGGACTCCAGCTGGGGCCTCCCAGGGCAGAGCAGAGAGGGACAATCCCCTCCCTGTCCCTGCTGCCACCCCTCTGCTGATGGAGCCCAGGATCCCATTGCCCTCCCGAGCTGCAAGAGCCACTGCTGGGGGAAGGCAGAGCGTGCAGGACTGTCCCACCACTGAAGGGCATCCATGTGCCATGATGGGATGGCAGAGCCCAGGCAGGAGATGGGCAGAGGTTTATCCCACACAAACAACAGATAGAGCAGGGGGATGAGGGCACGGTGTAAATTAGGGTTTAATTCCCCAAAACCCCAGCTGCTTGCCTCTACCCTGGGGCTTGGGGGTGTCCTCTGTCCCCATGTTGGGGTCCTTCCCACTGGGTGCAAACCCAGCAGTGGGGTGCACTGGCACAGCAGCCTGGGGAGCAGCACGGTGCAGAAATCTGGGGCCTCTTGGTGAGGCTCAGCCAGCGCCGCTGCTGATGGGGCGTTCGATAAGGAGGGCTGGGTGTGCTGATTTAAAGTGATATTCCCCAGGCAGCTGCCTGCATCCATCACCAGAGGGTTTACAGATCCAGCCCAACCACAGCTTGCCCCTTGTGGGATGGGAAACCCTGAATAAAATGAAAATAGGAAAGGCAATTTCATTTTCTTTCTATTCCCCCTCCTCAGCCTCCACCCCTGCTCTCAGCCTGCTCCTTAACCTGTTCCCAGGACCAGGCTCCTCTTGGCATTACCTCTGGCATTGCATCTTGGGGTCTTTCATGTTTCAGCTCTTGGAAGAGGAGGTGGGAAGCAGCAGGATGGGAGCAAAGGAAGGTTCTGCTTTATAAAAAAGCATGTGCTGTTAATTAACAGCCTGCCTGGCTGTGGGGAGAACTCTCTCCACCTGTGATCATGTGCTGGGTGCTCAGCCCTTTCTCCCATCCCTGGAGCCAATGTCAGGGCCACCTGCAGCCCTGCTGGAGCTCAGGGACATGGGGACAAGCCAAGCAGTGACATAAGGAGCCTGGCTGGCAAGGCAGAGCCCAGCCTGCCACTGTGTGGGGCAGGTCCCATCCTGCCAGGAGCCCCAACATGCCAGGCGGGTTGTGATTCACCACCCTGGCTCTCCAGCACCTGGAGCCAAGCAGCTCAACTCCTTGCACCCCAAAAGCTAGCTGCACTCAAGGGACAGAGACGAGGGTCCCCTGGGGCTGCCTGTGCTCCCCATCCCCTTCGCGCTTCTTCCTGCAGGCACACACATCCCAGGGCGCTGTGTCACCCCCAGCCCAATGGGGCTGTGAATCCCACCAGGAGGATGCTGAAGCTTCACCTCTCAGCCTGGACACCACATGGGGACCACACTGTGATGAGAGAGGGGAGCAGGGAGAGCATCAGCAGGTGAAGCATCTCCAAAGGAAACGAAATGATTGTCAAACAGCAAAACAAAGCACCCCAACACCCACCAAGGAACCCCACCAGCTGCTGAAGCAAAGCACGAAGGAAGAGCTGAAACAGCAGAGAGGCAGGTTCAGCCCCACTGCCCGGCCCCTGCCTGGGTTCAGGGGAGCATTGCTCTGGGTAGAAGGAAAAAACCTCCTTCCCCACGGCGGGGAGCAGAGGGATGGCCTCACTGGGGGACTTGGGAGAGCTGGGTTCAGCGCTCAGCTCGGCCTCTCCCTTGCATGACCTTGGGTAAGTCGGTTAATCAGGGTGACTCAGCCCTCCATCTGTAAATCAAGCCTGATAATGCTTCCCTGGGTCTATCTGCTCTTTGTATCGTCTCTTGAGATTAGCGAGGCAGGGACTGCTCTCCTCACATGTGCAGTGCCCAGGCTGGGGGATGTTCAGGGCTAGGGGAAGAAAAAGGGGCTCTAGTTTCAGGTGGGGGTCCTGAGGGTGTGGGTCTAAGTAGGGGGGGGGAACTTGCAGGCTGCTCCTGCAAGGAGAATAAACAACCATCCCAGGATGGGGCTGCTCTTATCTGGGTGGGTATCGCAGCCGGAGGCACTGTGGTTTTGGCAACAGCAGCTCAGGGACGGGTGTGGGAGTGGGTGGAAGGAGGAAGAAAAACCCCAAAGAAGAAGAGAATAAAATCAAGAAATCAGCTGGGTGGCATCACCCAGGCAAAAGGCTCTTGGCTGTGGCAGGTGGGAGGGACATGGAGGGCAGGGGGCACGTGGGGGGGGCCCAAAATGAAACCCCTTAGCTCCACGAGACGTGAGGAGCTGGGTGACTCTGAACACACTTTGGGCTTTCAGTCCTCAAAATGGGGTGTTTAACCACTGCTTAAAGAGTTTAAACCTGACCCAGATGGGTCCCCCCAACCCTGGCATGGCTGGGGGCTCCAAAAAATCCTGTCCCCTCACGAACAGGCCCCTTCTCAAAGCCCTGGCACCTCTTTAAACATCCTTCTTCTCACAGCCAGGGTGCTGCGCTGCCAGAAAAGCAACCAGGGAGGTCTCTGAGCATCCCTACAGTCAGGGTTTGGGGAAGGAGGAAGGAGCAGGGGGGGTTCAGGGGCATTCCCTGAGTTGGGCTCCCAAAAATAGCATCTGACCCTGTGCTGTCAGCTGGTCCATACCTTGGCACCCTCAGCCGCTCGGTTACTGCTGGGACTCGCTGTCACCTCCCATGAAATCTGGGTTTCTTGGCTGCAAAGGAGAGAGAAAAGTATGTCAGGAATCTGTGTCTGGCTGGGCTGCCAGCTCCACCATGTGTGGGGATCACTCAGCTGCCCAAAGGAAGGGTTTCCACCCCAAAACGCCCTGTCATGGGCACCCCCAGCCAGGTCACCCTTGGTGGGTGGTTTAGCTGGGGTGTGTGGGCATAGGGTGCTGTGGGAGTGGGGAAACTGAGGCACGGAGGGAGATGGAGGCTTGCCTCACCCCTTCCTGCATCTCAGCTCTGTCTCCTGTGTCCTGGTCACAGCCTCTGCCCATTGGGGACCTGTGGACCTGAAGCCTCTCAGGGGTTCAGTGCCACCTCGGTCAGGATGCGGCCCTGAGATGCAGGAAATGGCCTTGCTGGAGAGAGGAGGAGGAGGAGGAGGAAGGAGAGACTGAGCACAGTCAAAACCCAAATCACAGCCCTGGGTGCCAGTGAGGCCTGATCCTGCACCCCCAAAGCCACCCCCCACCCATAGAGCCCCCCCCATCCAGGTGGAGACATGCCAGTCCCTGTGATGCTCAGCTCCAAGCAGGGAGGCGGTGAGGAGATGAGGACCACTCATCTCCATCCCATACCACGCTGGATCCAGCCACGCTCCTGCAACAGCACCTTGGGAGTGAGCTGGGAAAAGGGTGATTTTTGCCAGGTTAGGGAAAAAGAAGGGATTTTAAGGGATCACTGTGCCCTCCCTGCCAGTCCCAGGTGCAGCCTGGAGTTACCCTGTGTTCACTGCACCCCAGGAGCGTGTGGGTCATATCCAAACACATCAAACCTTGTTCTGACATTGATAAATATTAATAATCAAGTAGAAAAGTAGGATGAGGGGGTCTGGTTCCTGCCCACAGCAGGTGGGGGCATCTGAAGAGGAGGGCTGTGACACCTCCTGGTCCCTGCTTGTCCCTGAGGAGGGAGGCTGGGATGGAGACCAGGACCAAAGGTTTGGGGATGGCCAGAGGTTTTTTCTGGGAAAGGCTGGAGGGAGGCTGGAGCATCCCTTGGGCAGAAACCTCAGTGGGAAGGACCCAACAGCTTGAAAAGGACCTGGGGGGTCTGGGAAAGGTGCTGGGAGCATGGACACACACTCCTGGAAGGTCTGGTCTGGCTGTGTTGGGGCAAGGAGTGTGGTGAGAAGTTGTTTCCAGCAGGTTTTTCTGGCCCAAGGAGAATTTGGAAAGTCATTCAGAAAGCTTGTTTCTCACTCCCAATGATCCCAAAATGGATGTGCTGGATCAGAGCAGGTTCAGGATTTCCAAGCTGGTGGGAATCCAACTTTCTCTCGGGATCCGGATTTGGCACACAGTCCTACTCCTGCCTCAGCTGATGATGCACAAGAGTGGAGAGGAGGGCAGGTCCCTGGGCGGGCAGGGCTGAGCCTGGCAGCTCCCTCAGCACCCCATGAGTGAGAAGTGGGGGTGTTGCAAGCTGGCGTCTCGGCGCCGTGCCCAGGGTCCCTCCCGAATCTTCGCACCACCCTGGACCTGGAGGCGCTGGGAGAGGAGGTTGCACGTCTGGGATGCTCCACAGGCAGAGAGGAGGTGGATGAGGTGGGAGGGGAAGAGGAGAAGACACAGGATACAGCTGGAGGTCACCCCAACGCCTGTGTGGGAAGGGATGGATGGATCAGGGTGACCTGGCAAAGCAAATCCTGCGATTCCCTGGCTGGGTAGTTGTGGGAGATGGGTGTCATCTATGGCCACTTGCTCTGGTCCCACCCTCAGCTGCAGCCAACGGGATCTGAGAGTTTTCCAAGGGAAAGGAGATGGCTGGTGAGGCTCTCCCCAGCTTCCCATCCATCACAGAGCGGGAAAAGGCAACTGGGATGCGCCGAGCCGCACTGGGAGCTGCTGGGGGAATAGGGATGGGTTGGAGCAAGGTCAGGGCCAGCTCCCAAATTGTGTGTGTGTGTGTGTGTGTGTCCCAACAAGGGGCTGGCCTGCCTCTGGTGTGTTTTGGCACAGGCAAGCAGAGCCCTTCAAAGCATCCCCTTCCCTAAAAAAACCAGAGGCAGCAGCCATCTGAGACCTCCCTTCCTGCTCCCGGAGCCCCTTGAGACCACGAGGGGTTTAATCTCCTGGGGGAATCAGCAGAGGGGCTGGTCCTGCCAGCAGCATCTTTGTGGAGCCAGAATAAAGAATGACTTATTTTGACATTTTATTTAAGAAATATTCATCTTTCATTATTTCCTTCTAAATGCTCCTGTTTGCTGAGGAACTATCTGTTACCTAAGTGCTCCGATAAATCTTCTAAGGTAAAATTACATGTTAGATGCTGCCAGAAGGGTACATTTAAGAATACTTCCTAAATTATCAACTGCATTAATCTTAATTACTTGGGGAAAAGTAGAGTCTGGCATTAGGGTGGACTAAATTGAACGGGTGTTTGTTTGTCTTTATCATATCACATATTTGAGATCATTTAACAGGACGCAGATAAAAGGAGCGTGGGGCAGCGAGGTACAGAGCAGCTGCCTGATGAAAAGGATGGCTCTGGGTGACAAAGTGCAGGCAGGAGGGGACTGCAGGCACCCCTGGGGTCTCCTGATGTGGAGCAGGGGTGGTACACGGCGAAAGAAAGTTGAAATCAATTCAATAATTAACCCCCTGGATAAAAGTTGGGGGTGGGGGGATTAAAGTAGAAGATTGGGAGGCCTTTGACACAGCCCCCCACCACATCCTGACCTCTAAACTGGGGAGATGGGGGTTTGATGGGTGGAACATCCAGTGGGTAAGAAACTGGTTGACAGAGTGTAGCCAAAGGGGGTGGGCAATGGGTCTGTGTCCAGGTGGGGTCCCCCAGGGGTCTGTCTGGGGAGCAGGGCTCTTTAACAGCTTTATCAGTGACATGGGTGATAGGATTGGGGGCTCCCTCAGCAGGTTTGGGGGTGACACCCAGCTGAGTGGTGTGGGTGACACCCTAGAAGGACAGGACCCATCCAGAGGGATCTGGACAGGCTGAAAGATGGGACAGGGGGAACCTAATGAGGTTCAACACTGCCAAGGGTCAGGGGCTGCACTGGGGCTGGAGGGATCCCAGACACAGAGACAGACTGGGAGAAGAGCTCCTGGGGAGCAGCCCTGTGAGAAGGACTTGGGGATTGTGGGGGGTGAGAAGCTCCCCCTGAGCAGCAGTGGCTCTGGCAGCTCAAAGGCCAATGGGATCCTGGGCTCCATCAGCAGAGGGGGGGCAGCAGGGACAGGGAGGGGATTGTCCCTCTCTGCTCTGCCCTGGGAGGCCCCAGCTGGAGTCCTGTGTCCAGAGCTGGGGCCCCCAAACTGTGGGGCTGTTGGAGAGGGGTCAGAGGAGCCATGAGGATGCTCAGAGGGCTGGAGCAGCTGCCCTACAGAGAGAGGCTGAGGGAGCTGGGCTGGGTCAGCCTGGAGAAGAGAAGGCTGTGGGGGGGCCTCACTGCAGCCTGCCAGTCCCTGAAGGGAGCAGAGGAACAGGAGGGGAATCAGCTTGTTAAAGGGCAGAGACTGGCAGGACAAGGGGGCTGGAGTGAAGCTGGAGGAGGGAAGGGGGAGAGGAGAGATTGGGGGGAAGTTCTTTGCAGAGAGAGTGGTGAGGGGCTGGAAGGGGCTGCCCAGAGAGGGGGTGGGTGCCCCATCCCTGGGGGTGTTCAAGGCCAGGTTGGCTGGGGCCCTGGGCAACCTTGTGTAGCTCCAGGCCTGGAGGTTGGTGGCCCTGCCTGTGGCAGGGGGTTGGAGCTCTATGATCCTTGGGGTCCCTTCCAACCCAGCCCAGTCTATGATTCTATGAAAGAAGGATGCTGGGGGAGTAGATGGGCTCTGGGTACCAGCACATCACCCTGTGGGTGCCACGGCAACCAGCCTGCATCCTGCCAGGGTACAATGGGACAGAGTGGGATGGACCACAGCCCTTCCTCAAGTTTTTAACTGAGATTTGGCTGCTGTCTGGCTCATGTGGAGAAGCACAGAGCACCTGAGTGGGCCCTGGCTCCCTGCATCGAGACAGGAGCATCGCTTGGTGTTTTAAGGCACAGAAATGAAATGAAGCCTGGGATTAAGTGCTCTCTTGCATGGGGGCCTTGGAGGGGTATTAAATATTGCTGGCATGAAATCGTGCCATCCCCCCAGGTCTGTGTGACCCAGGCAGCTTCATTATCCAAGTGAAGTCAATTTGCATAAGCTGAATGAGAGGATTTTCCCTCTTGTTTTAAATTTAACAAAAAGAAATTTGTCCATCGACACCCCTGTGTGGGGGATGCTGGTGGGGGAAATGAGTCTGCACACTGCCAGAGATCAGAGAATCACAGAAGCATAGACTGGTCTGGGTTGGAAGGGACCCCAAGGGTCCCAGAGCTCCAACCCCCTGCCACAGGCAGGGCCGCCAACCTCCAGCCCTGGAGCTACACAAGGTTGCCCAGGGCCCCAGCCAACCTGGCCTTGAACACCCCCAGGGATGGGGCATCCACCCCCTCTCTGGGCAGCCCCTTCCAGCCCCTCACCACTCTCTCTGCAAAGAACTTCCCCCCAGTCTCTCCTCTAACCCTTCCCTCCTCCAGCTTCACCCCCTCCCCCTTGTCCTGCCATTATCTACCCTTTTAAAAGCTGATGCAGGTACAGGATGGATTTTGGGGATGGGTGGCAGCACTGTGACTGTCCCCAGCCCCAGCTGACCCCTCAGGCTCAGCACACCAGCATCCCACATCACCATATCCCCCTTGCCCCACTTCCCTGAGGTACAGCCCTGCTCTGCATTGCCCTCTTAGCCTCCCATGACCCCCTTGCAAAAAAATAGAAGACAAAAGGGAGAAGGAAAAAAAGCAGAAAGCCAAGACAGTGACATCATCCCCAGGTCAGTCATCATGTTTCCTTCCTCCCAGCGGAGCCTGGGTCAGCTCCAAGCTGCCTTCCCCTTCCCTCCTGCTCCCAGCCCTGGTCAACTGGGGACAGGAAACCTGAGAGCCACGAGCACATCACTGGGATTTTCACCTGAGCCTCATTTAGCTTGTTGTCCTTTCAGCATCCTTCTCCTCCCCTTCGCTGGGCGGTGCGGCTGATGGGTGGTGATGGGGGTTTTGGGGTGGGGGGATGGGACAGGGCAGGTCAGAATCCATCCCACATTCATCTGGCCAGTTCTGCCTTTGGGCAGACACACACACTCATCTCGGAGTGAAATTAATTGCCTTGCTGCAATTAACACAGTCACAGACTTCAAATGGGGTTTTGCTGGACGCGCGTCAGCGAGCGCACGGATCCAGCCCTCACCCATCGGGCTCCCAAGAGCCCTCTGGCCACAGAATGAGCAGGGAAAGCCACTTCTCTGTGGGTCTCATCCTTCCTATGTCTGAACTGATGCCCAGCAAGGCTGGCTTTGGTGAGCCCCCACAGACAGGCTGGGGCTGGTCTCTGTGAGAGCAGCAAAGTCCTGTTATTCCTTCCCAAACTGCAGAGAAATCCCATTAAACCTTCCCAAACTGCAGAAAAATCCCATTATTCCTCCTCAAACTGCAGTGAAATCCCATTATTCCTCCTCAAACTGCAGTGAAATCCCATTATTTCTCCCCAAACTGCAGAGAAATCCCATTATTCCTCTTCAAACTGCAGTGAAATCCCATTCTTCCTTCCCAAACTGCAGAGAAATCCCATTAAACCATCTCAAATTACAGTGAAATCCCATTATTCCTCCCCAAACTTCAGAGAAATCCTGTTATTCCTCCCCAAACTTCAGTGAAATCCCATTCTTCCTCCCCAAACTGCAGTGAAATCCCATTCTTCCTTCCCAAACTGTAGAGATATCCCATTCTTCCTTCCCAAACTGCAGAGAAATCCCATTATTCCTCCCCAAACTGCAGAGAAATCCTGTTATTCCTCCCCAAACTGCAGTGAAATCCCATTATTCCTTCCCAAACTGCAGAGAAACCCCATTATTCCTCCCCAAACTGCAGTGAAATCCCGTTATTCCTCCCCAAACTGCAGTGAAATCCCATTCTTCCTTCCCAAACTGCAGAGAAATCCCATTAAACCATCCCAAATTACAGTGAAATCCCATTATTCCTCCCCAAACTGCAGAGAAATCCTGTTATTCCTCCCCAAACTGCAGTGAAATCCCATTATTCCTTCCCAAACTGCAGAGAAACCCCATTATTCCTCCCCAAACTTCAGAGAAATCCCGTTATTCCTCCCCAAACTGCAGTGAAATCCCATTCTTCCTCCCTGAACTGCAGTGAAATCCCATTATTCCTCCCCAAACTGCAGAGAAATCCCATTATTCCTCCCCAAACTGTCAAGAAATCCCATTCTTCCTCCCCAAACTGCAGAGAAACCCCATTATTCCTCCCCAAACTGCTCTTCCCAAAGGGCTCAGCAGCGCTGGACACGCACACACAGCCAGGATTCAGCAGACAGAGCCAGCAGCATTTCACACTGAGGTTCAGAAGAACCAGGAGCAGGATGAGGACCGTGGGCAGCACGAGGAGCATCACCAGAAGCCCCAGTGTGGATGCTCTGAGAGCACCCACCAAGCGTGATGAGCTCCTCACCCCCTGTGCATCTCCCCAAGCAGGAAGGATGACCCTCAGTGGGAGCCCTTCCAAACCCATCCCTGGGCACACACACCCCTCATCCCCCATGACCCACCCTGGCATCATCCCTGTTGGTACCCAATGGCCACAGCAGCCATCCCAGCCCAGAGAGCAGAGCTGCTCCCACCCAGCCTGAACTAGTTCCCCATAATCTGATAGGAGGAGACTCCTGCTAGATTTGGGAGCTTTTAAGCTGTCAACTTTCCTATCATTATTAGCAATGTTTTAAATAAGCTCTCTTCTGAAAGACAAGATTAATGAGCATTTCCTTTGGGGATTTATTGCACTGTTAATTATTCTCTTCCAGAAATTTGGTTCAGAATATTATCAGCTTTTTTTTTCCCCCCCCCCTTTTTTTTTTTCAATTAAAAGTGATTATAATTTGCTCTGTATAAAAGAAAAGTGGATTTTTAAAAAAGAAAAAAATATTATAATATCCCCCCCTTTCCTGATTAAGTATAATAGTCAAGTGATGGAGATAAGAGTAGCCAGTGGCTCTGGCAAGCCACATCGTGCAGTCCCCCATCCTGCAGCATCTCCATCCCTGGTGGGGGTCCAGCTCTTGGGATGAAGGGATGTGCTGAGCCTGGCTTGCAATTGATGGAGATTTCCTGCAGAGGGAAGCAAAGGTGTCTGCAAGCAGCCGCCCGGCGCGGTACCAACTTGGGACTGGGGGGCGGGTTTGGGGAGGGGAAGGATGGGGATGGTGAGACCCAGCGATGCTGGTCCAGTAGGCACCTCCTTCTAAATAATATCTGGTTACAATTTTGGGGCGCCAGGTAGAGGCTGGGAGATGCTCCACTGGGGACCCACCTTGGCAGCTGGTATGAAGGGTGGGTTCTCTTCATTGAGAAAAAATGAGGGGTTGAAGGTAGGACAGCCCTGGAGGAGGGGGTCAGGCCCCCAAAACGCAGCACCAGTGCCCCAACAGCTCCCCTGCCCTTTGCACCCCCCAGCAGACATTCCTTGTGTGGCTCCCAAATGTGAACCATTCAGAAAATGCTCCGAACACAACTGCTTCCTTGGTGGGGGCAGGGTTTGGTTACACCCAGGGCATAGGGGGAGCAGCTCCCCCCAGACCTGCGACAAGAACCTGAGCCCACGTCTGCTGTGAGCTCAGTGCCAACCCCTCCCTGTCCCCCTGCAATCCCTGCTGCTTGGAAAGAAGACACTGTGTTGAGCCCAGGTGGGTGGCACATGATGGGTAAGTGGGATCAAGGGAGCGTGCAGCCCATCCCAGCTCACCTTCCCTCTGCCAACCCCACCACACCAGCCAGACCTCCACCTTCAATCCCTCCTCATCCAGCCCCTGGGAGCTGCTTTGCATCAGCCCCTGGGAGCTCACACGTGCACCAGCGACATCCCTGCTGCTCTCAGGAGCGATGCCAGCTCCATCCCCTCAGCTTTGGGCAGCCATCCTCAGCTCTGTGGCACAGGCACTGCTGCAAAACCCCCATGGCCACATCCCTCCCTGTTGTTGCCAGAGAGCAGAGACCTCACCAAGCAAGAGAGGATTTTAATACCATCCATTTCATTTACTACCCATTTACTCCTCCCTGTATGCAATGTCCTCTGCTGGGCTACAGAAAAACCAACTGGGAGCAGGTCCTTGCTGCCCAGCCCCTGCTGCCCAGCCCCAGCCCCTGCTGCCCAGCCCCAGCCCCTGCTGCCCAGCCCCAGCCCCTGCTGCCCCCAGTTTAAGTCTGGTCCAGAGCATCATCCCATTGCTCAGGGGGTGGTGTGGGTCAGTGCTCACAGTCCTCCCCACGCCAAAGGGGAAGCAGATGTCTCGTGGGTCTGGGGGTAGGAAAGCACCTGTGAGGAGGGAATCACATCCCAGAGAGCAGGGAGGGCAGCTCAGGGGTTTTGGGGGGGTATCACCCACCTTTAGGCTCCTTCTCCCACCTGTGGGGTTGGGATGAACCTGTGGGTACCACATCACCGTGGGGAGTGGCACCCCCTGATTTCAATGGAGAACAACCCAGTTTGGCTTCTTCTGGAGGGGGCTGCTGCCTGGAGCCACTTTGCCATCACCTCCAGCACCTTGCACAGCATTTCCCCAGGCTTCCCAGCCCTTTGGAGGCAGGAGGTATGTGCCATGTGGGAAACCACATCAGAGGGTCCAGGATTTAGGAAAGGGCTTGATGCTCAGGCTCCAGCATCACAGCAGCTCCTCACCAGGGTTGTCCCCATGCTCCATCATGCCTGAGCTACAAAACACCCTGGCTGCAGGGTGCTGAGCTGTGAGCCCATGCCAGGGCACAGGAACGTTGTATTTCAGGTAGCAGGACCCCGAAATGAGCTGCCCCAGTGCAACCCCCTTCCCACCTTGGCTGGCTGCAGACACTGGCACTGAGAGATGCTCTCTGTCCTCAATGGGAGCAAAACCTGCTCAGGGCCAAGGAAAACGTGTGGAGCTATAAAAAGGCTGGTGAACAGAAGGACATTCATGGGTGAACTTCAATCAGCTGCTTCCCAAAGGTGCTGGTGGCAGATGGGTGGGTTACAAGGCAGCCCCAGCCCAGGATGGCAAAGAGAATCATAGAATCCCAGGCTGGTCTGGGTTGGAAGGGACCCCAAGAGTCACACAGCTCCACCCCCCTGCCACAGGCAGGGCCANCCCCTCCCCACTCTCTCTGTGGTGGGGGGGCTATGGAAGTGTCGCAGCATCACCGACATAAGAGCGAGGTGGATTTAGCCAGCTCATCCCTGCTTTGTAGGGTGAGGAGGAGCTGGACCAAAACTCCATCACGTTGTCTGTCATCCCTCCTGGGTATCCAGACCCCTCTCCATGAGGGTGACAACAGTCTGTGGGTGCAGGGACCCTCCTGCAGCGTGAAACATCAAAGCAGGTCAGCTGCTGGAGCAGGTTTGTGTGCAGGTGTCGAACACGAGCCCGGCACATGCCTGCAACTTCAAAGGGAGAGTGATGAAAAGCATTGTGCTGATGGGTTTCCAGGCACATGAGACCCTTCCCGAGCTGCTGGGTGGCAGATGTGGGGGCACATCCCTGCACCCCAAGCCAGATGACACCAAGGTGGAGAAAACCCAGCAAAAAGCTCCGTGATGTTTCTTCTGCTGGGGGTTTCTTCCCCCTTTTTTCCCTTTCTCACCAGTCTGTGAGCACATGCAGTTGAATAACACAGATATTCACAGCCCAGACAAGCCCAGGATCTGCTTGTTCAGAGGGATGTTCTCTCCAGAGACACGCTGAGCAACAAAATCCCCTTCCTCATGGTGGAGTATTTTACTTTCATGGGTCAAAAACCTTAGCAGAGGATGTTCCAGAGGGCTGGAGAATGGCATCCTGCAAATATTCCCCTTTCACTGGTGGTGTGTGAAGTGGAAAAGCTCTTGAGGTCCAAGTCCTGTCCTTGCTTTGCTGGTCCAGGGCAACATCCCACCTTGGCACGTGGTGGGATGTGAAGGGAGGAGTGGGAATATCCCTTCTGCTTCAGGGTTTACAGGCAGAGCAGGGAGATTTTAAGATGTTGTCTCCAGAAGGTCAGGTATGAGGAGATGCTGCTGCCCTTCTTGTAGGGAAAACGTCAGTGTGATGTGATGCTGGACGCCAGAAGTGGCTGGAAAGGATGGGAATGGGGTGTGGGGGTCTGGCTGTTGCCCCCCTCCAGTACCCATCACCGGGGACCAGGCTCAGTACTTCCCTGTGCATCTCATCCCTTTCCTCATCTTCAGCCACTGAAGGAGGAATGAGAACAAAACCCCCACCCTGACGCTCTGGGAGTCTGGAAAAAAATGTGTATTTTTATATCCTGGCTGGAAAACTGAATTCTTCCAAACAAGCACTTGGGTTTGGGGATATTTTTTCCCCCTTTTTTTCCTCAAAACCTCACTCCTGAAAAAGGACTGAAACCCACTCACTAGCCATCTCCCTCCAGATGTGGGCAGGAGAAGGAAGGGGGTCAGGGCATCACTCCTCAGCTGACAGGTCACAGCTCATCCCAGGATTACTTTTCCTTCCCCACAGAAAGCATCCCAGACAATACCTAATCCAGTGGACACCGGGAACGATTTATATCCCTCAGCTATTTAGCAACAACCCAACCACTGCTAACGTAGTATTACCAAACCCTGCATAGTTTCACAGTGAATTCACACACCAAGAGGTTTTGGGAGGGGGTTTCCCCCCATCCCCACCCCACCCTCCCTCTTCACCTGGAGTCTTGACTCTGCTGGGAGCGGGGAGGAGATATGAGCAGGGGGGAACTGGGGTGGGATATTCTTACTGGTGTGGGGATGGGGCTGCAGAGCAAATAGCTTCCTGCATCCCTCATCTGCCACACTCATTTTTTAGGGGGGGGTTTGGGGGTATTTTTTTCTTCTCTCCAGTTGCAACTAATAATTTTCACACATGGTGCAAGAGCTGCTGTAAAGCGGCTGCTTATTTCATTAGCAGCTGCCTGCTGCTAT
>VZTU01028876.1:31361-50546 GCA_013400835.1 Zapornia atra
CCCTGCCTGTGGCAGGGGGGTTGGAGCTCTATGATCCTGGGGGTCCCTTCCAACCCAGACCGGTCTATGATTCTATGAAAAAAAAAACAAGAGCCAAACCAGGGGGAGATGGAGGCAAAGTGAGAGGACAACTCCCTTGTGTCCACTCCTGGTATGCCCCAGCATCCTGAGAGCCAGCCTGCCTTCTCCCTGAGCCACCCTTTAATCTTCCTTGCTGCATGTTTCTAAACTGAGAGTTACGACAAGCAACCAGAGGAAGACTCTGTTGTTTGTTTGGTTGGGTGTTTTTAAAACTGGCTTGCAAAAATAGGAAGAAAAGAGGGAAAAATAAAAAAAGAGGAGGATGTGCTGCCTGCCTCTGCCTTGGGGTCAGCAAGCACAGCGAGGGGATGTGAGGACTTAGCCTGTCGTGCCTCACCAGGGCTGAGCCCAGGCACAGCTTGGGGGCTACGTTTCCCTTTCGTTGGGTGCCA
The DNA here is from genome assembly GCA_013400835.1 of Zapornia atra. Classification (NCBI taxonomy): domain Eukaryota; kingdom Metazoa; phylum Chordata; class Aves; order Gruiformes; family Rallidae; genus Zapornia; species Zapornia atra. The sequence continues at coordinate 31,835 of VZTU01028876.1, forward strand.
GGTTTCAGCCCAGGATTTATACAGTCACATCCCAAATCCCTGGAAGGCAGGGCTTGGCTCAGTGGGAACACAGATGCTGCCTTTACCCCGCTGCTGTAATTACACCACCAAACTTAGAAAGCAGGCGGAAGAGCCCTGTGTAGCGCTACAATTAGGAGGCTGTTTAATTGCAGTGCCACTGCAGATTGTTTTTCCTCTCCCTGGCTCCAGTTGCCAACAACCAGCTGAGCATTGGGAACCACGCTGCAAACTCAGGCGACGCTGGTTCCCCCGTGCTCCCTGCTCATGCATTTCAGCATCACTGCCATGGGGATGCACGTGGCTGGGCAGCTCTGGGGGTGACTGGTTTGGCACCCCAAAGATGACCCATCACATGTGTCACATCAAGAGCCATGGATAGACCTGGCTGGAGCATCCAAGCCAGGATGGAACCACCAAAATACGTTATCTGCTTGAGGCAAGATGCTTTCTTCAAGCAACAGACATTGTTCCCCTCTGGTGGAGACTCCCATTCTCCCTCCTACGGAACGCTGACCAGCCTTGGAACAGCCAGGAATGATTTCTCCCTGTCAGCCCAGAGATTAAAATGGATATATGTGTGGAACCAGCAGCAGTGATGGAGATGACATGGGAGAGCAGCTGATTTGTATCACGATGCCCCCTGCAAATGCTGCACATAAATCTGTTGCTTTTCCAGGCAAAGCCTGGATGGGAATCGCTCTGCTTGGTTTTATCTCCTTGCTGCGTGGCTCATCCTCAGAGCGTGGAGTTGGGCTTCCCAGGGAAGAGTGATGGATGCCTGTAGCTGTGGACTGGCTTTGCAGCGGGGATTTCACAGGGCCTGGCAGGAGTGGTGCCCACACCTTCACTGTGTATGAAGACAACGAGGGTCCAAGAGAAAAAGAGGGGTTGTTTTGGGCAGAGCCAGCTTGGGTTCCCTGCTTGTGCCTGCAGATGTTGCCACATCCCTGGGGTTTCAGCTGGAGCAAAGCCCCCTGAGATGCTCTGCAGCCCTGAGATGCTTCCATGGACTCATCCAGCTGGGGCACCAGGAGGAGGGATGCACGGAGCACATCCCTGGTGCTGGCAGCACAGCCGGGGCTACACGGCTCAGACAGAGGTGGAAAACACAAGCAGGGCCTGGTGCCTCCTGTGGGACGGCTCTTGGTTGATGACACTGCTGAAAGGAGGGATGGTAACACTCAAACATCAGGTTTGAAGCGTTCCAAAAGTGGGAGCAGGTCCAGGGAGAAACTGGGGCAGCTCTGCATTCCCACTGGGACTGGGGGCTCCTCCGAGCTTCTCCCCAGCCGCTCTCGGGCAAAGCCCTTTAAAATGAGCAGTCACAGTGACTTAATTCCCCTACTTCATTGTTTCAGTCCTAGAAGCACCCCAAACATTCAACAGCTGGCAAACAGGGCTGGGCATCCTCCTGTCGCAAAGGCTGGGATGCCAAGAGCACCCAACGCTGAGAGTCCTCTGCTCCCCACGCTGCCGCGGTGGCAGGGCTGGTGGAGACAGACACATCTCCTGCTCCTCCTGTTTCCACAGCTATGTCAGGTCCAGAGAGGCTGCCGTGGAGCTACACCAGGGAGGAACCATGGCAGAGGGATGGCCAGCAGCTGTAGCTGCTGCTGCCTGTGCCTGGGCTTGTCTTGGACCTGCAGCGACATGGAGGCTCCTCAGTCTGCAGCACAGGGGTGTGCAGAGCCTGTGAAGAACGGCAGCATTGCCAGGTGATGCTCTAGGCAAGGTATCAATGTGGAGAGCCATGGAGAGTCTTGCAAAGCATCTCAGAAGCAGGATTGCTTGGTGGAAGGTGTTGGGGGAATGTAGAAGACCAGCCAGGCGCTGTGATGTCCTTAGTGCTCCTCACCCTGGGCAAAGCTCGGGGATGTGCAACCATCCCAGGCCTTGGTGGCAGCAAGGATGATGCTCAGGGAGAAAATCTGGCTCCAGAGAGACATCAGAATGTCCCTTCTGCTCCCCCCTTCCATAACGTGCTCTCAATAAAGAAACAAGCCAAAGGAAATAGATATATATACACACACACACACACAGGCAGACTGTCTCAGAGTCCCTCCGTTGCACCCTGCTGCTGAACGCTTCCCAAAAGGCTGCAGAGCACTTGGCCGAGCCCAACACATGCCTGTCCCCAGCAGCCAGTGTCACAGCGCAGCTGCCATCAGCTTGTCCCCCTCTGCAAAAACAACAGGCGAAGAAAGAGCACTTTTGTTTCTTCCTCCTCTATTGACACAGCTGGAAGGGCTGGAGCCGGGGGAGGTTCCTGCCCTGGAGGGCCAAGAGCCTCTGCACATCAGCTTTGTAGCTCAGGCGGCGCTGGAAGAGGCAAAGCTCCTTCACCCACCCAGCCCAGGCTGGTTGGGTGCAGCCAGAGCATCCTTTGGCCCCGTGGGAGGGAGGTGACAATGGGGAGAGATGTCCTTCCCCCGCAGGGTCCACTCCAAGCTGGGAGCTCTGGGATGGATCATTCCTGGGAGGATGGGGATGTGCAACCCTGGAGCCGAGGCTGCCAGCACTGCGTTGCGCAAACTGAGTCCAGATGAGGTGCCGGTTGCTCTTCCTGCACCCAAACCAGGGGAGCATCCCTGCTCCTCCAATCCCAGGGGATTTGCACTGCAGGCTGTGCCATGCTGAGCTCCATGCAGGAATGAGCCACTGGCCTTCACCTTCCCCTTCCCCACGGCATCTTCCCAGCTCAGTGAGATCCGGCACGGTACTGGCTCAGCCACAGACGGCAGTGCCCCCAGGCAAGCCCAGCTCCTTGGCCAGCTTGGGGTCAATCTGCATTTTACAGGAAGGCTCCAGCTCCCAATTCTGCAGGAGAATCCACAGTGGATGCTCAGCGTGGTGATCTTACCACCATTCATCCTGAGCACCCCAATCAGTACTAAAACGACGCAGGAAAGGGATTAATTAACAAACCATGGAGAGGAGCTGTGTGTTTCCCTGTAAAAAACCCCTCAGGTGTTGCTGTGCATGTGTTGGCAAAGCACCATGGCCAGCTGGGATTTGGGGAGGTGGGGGGGACACACAGACACCCAGTTCAAGCTCTTAGGGCAGAACACGCCCTCCAAACCAAGCTTGGGGCCCCAACCAGCCAACATCTAAGAGCATCCTGCTCCACAGCACCCCACAAGCATCACCTCTGAGCATCCCCCTCCCTGGATGATGCCATTGACTTGCACGGAGCCAGGGCTGAATCCACCCAACATCTAAGAGAGTCCCACCCCACCCCACCTCCAAGCATCCCACCTACAAGCATCCCCCTCCTAGAATCATGCCATTGACTTGCACAGAGCCAGGGCTGAATCCAACCAACATCCAAGAGAGTCCCACACCACCCCACCTCCAAGCATCCCACCTACAAGCATCCCCCTCCCAGAATCATGCCATTGACTTGCACAGAGTCAGGACCAAATCTGGCCAACATCTAAGAGCGTCCTGTTGCACAGCACCCCATGAGCATCACCTCTGAGCACCCCACCTCTGAGCATCCCCCTCTCTGGATCATGCCACTGACTTGCACAGAGCTGGGGCCAAATCCGGCCACCCGACCATTGCAGGATCAGCAGGTTTCCTCCTCTTTGCCTGGGAGGCAAGAGACAAATGCAAAGCATTCCTTTATCTCCCTTCCTCTACCAAACCAGCGACAGGCAAAGCAATAAAATGCATTTTTTTATAGAGCTGTAAATTTAATTTCCTTTTAAACCATTTGCTTCCACTTATAACTCAATGGAAATCCTGCGCCGCTGGCAAAGCCGCAGCCTCCCTGTCCTGCCATCAACCTATAGAAGCAGAGGGCTGCAGTGTTTTTGGATGAGCTTGAAAGTTGATGGAAGGGAAGATGGGGTGGGGAAAAGAGAGGAAAATTCTTAGGGCATTAAGAGGCTATTTTCCATCTTCCTCGTGGAGCTTCCTCAAGGGAAGAGCTTGAGCTGCTTTATGGGGGCACCAATTAAAGCCGCTTCGGTCGGCAGGACAAAAGCTCAGCCCCAGATTACATGATGAAGCTGAAGTGCTGGTTGGGAGGGGGAGAGGAAGAATGGGTTTCTGTCCTGGAAAGCTCCCTGGGAGGGTTAGATTTGGTGCTAAGAAGCAAGAAGGAGCAGTGTGGGCTCAGGCACGTGTCAGCATCCTTATACCATCAGGGATCCAAAGGGAATTTTCCCTGGGGGGGCAAAGCAGAGGGGTTGGGATCACCTGCTGTCAGGGTGGGATGTCAACCTGGGCGTGAAGTAGTGGCTGGTGGGAGTTGGGGTTGATACTCTTGAGCAGACCCTTCCTTCAGCAGGACACAGATCAGGGCAGAGCCCGCTGCTCAGCTGCCCCTCCTGGGAGCTCCCTGTTAGGGGGTTTGGTTGCAAAACCACTGAGAAGCAAACGACTGGCTGTGGCGTGACAGCCCCTGGTGAGGGATGCTCGGTGGCCTTGGAAACCTGGGGCACCTATCACTCACTCAGCTGCAGGGCTATCATGCCAGGGACCTAGATCACATCCCTGCTCCAAACCCTCTCCAGCCTTTGCACAGGAGGCAGCTGCAGGCTGCACCTGCAGCAGCTGCTGTCCCGGGAAGGAACGGGACTGACAGACACTGCTTGGTGCTATACAAGGATGCCCAACCCACATACCTCACCCCAGGGCTGTGAGCATCCTCCTCCTGTGCCCAGAGGGCACAGCCTAGGCACCCATTTCGTGCTCCAGCCTGAAGAAGGTGGTGCATCCCCATCACCTACCTGGCACCCAAGGACTCCCTCGGTATTACTTGGGCTCCTCGTGAGCTCTGGATGCGTGGAGCTCCCTGGTGTAGCAGATCCCAAAGGCTGGAGAGGCCATTCCCAGTTGCCCTGGGCAAATCCTCCTGTGCTCGTGCTGGTCCCGTGCCACTCGAAGGTGACAGGCTGCTTACTGGGTGCTGGATCTGTGGGAGAAGGGAGCAACCCATCTCAGTGGGACAGGGCTGTGTGGGGATGATGGAGTTGGGCTCCATGCCACCGTGACAGGGACATCATCCTGCCCCCCCAGGCCAAAGTAAGGAGCAATCTGGGAGAAGCTCTTCCAGAAAGCCAGCAAAAGGATTTTGGAAGAGTCCCCCCACCAGCTGTGGTGGGTTTCACAGGGGGTCCCTGAGGGGACTGCAAGTTGAAAGCAAGCACCTGCTCACACTGCAGTCCCTGCAGCCTGCTTCAGCTGCCAAAACCCGAGCAGTGCCCATACTGAGGGGTGCAGGATGCTTCCTCCCTGCCTTACAGCCTACTCCTCCTTGAGCTCTACTTTTACCCTGCGTTTTAACTGAGTGATGAGCATGAAGAGGCTCAAGATAAAGACACAGGGGCTCTCACTGTGCCTGCCACTACCTGTACCAGACTTCACATCCAAGTTCTCCTCCCCAGCCCATTACCTCCCCCAGGGATACTCACCAGTCTGGCAGAGCTCTCTGACCATACTTCAGGATACCAGCACCCTCCTCACCCCATGCTGGGGAAAGAGCTGCTTGCAGACACCTGCAAACACTTTTAAATCCCTCCTCCTGCCCTCTGAACCTGCTAATATTCAGGCTGGTTTGGGGGACAGAGCCTCCACCCCTCCCCCCTTACACAACACCCCAGCACCATTGAAAAATATAAGTATAAAACTAGCAATAACAGTTAAACTTTAAGCCCAGCTTAAGGCTTTGCAAGGATCAAGCTTGATGTCCTGGGAGGTGGCTGCATGACCCACAGCTCGTGGGTGCTGCTCGTTAGCAATGTGGGGCTTGATTGCAAATGGAACCCAGCCCATCCAGATCCCCACTAATACAGGTGGGAAGAGCTCCCATCATGGGCTGCTCGAGGCCAGTCCTGTCCCACAGAGTCACCCACTGCTGCTGCTTTGGGTGGGTGTGGGTGCAAATTCCCCTGGGGTTGGAGGAGCATCCCTGGTTTGGGTGTGGGAGGAGGCGCTGCTGCTCCCAGCTGGATCTACAGCATCTCCTTTTTGGGGTTAAATGTTGGGAAGGCAGCCACAGGAGCAAAGTAGGAGAGACTTTTACAGTGACCCAGACAAGCACAACCCTGAAAACATCATTGCAAGGTCCACACCATGTGGTTCCTCTGAAATCAGGCTGTGACCCATTTCCACCGCCCCAGGTCAGAGGGACAAGGCCAGATGTTCAAAACAGCAGAGGAGCCCCCAAATCCTACTCAGGCCACTGTCCTGGGCTCCCTGAAGCATTAAACCTCCCACTTGTGGTCTGTGAGCTTGGATCTTGTCTCTTCTGCAAGATCCCAGCCTGGGGTGTGGGTGATCCCACTCATCCCTTGGCCATCCCTCGGTGGCTGTGCTCCTTGGATCTGAAGTCGGGGTGATCTGTGCCCAAGCTGCACCCTCCCAGTGCCAAAGGTTTAAAACCCCCAGAAGTTAAAAGCACGACGTGAAGCCCGCTTCAAAGAGCTGCAGCTTCCTACTTGATACCATCAGGAGCCTGGATCAAAGGCTGCATCCTAGGAAGTCCAGCAAGGGAAGGGAAAATAAAATCGCTTCCTCCAGAGCATTCCTCACTGCTGAAAGTCAGCTGCTGGCTTAGGACACTTAGACCATCCTGCTAAAATGATAGAGGATACTGAAGCATGCTTCTTGTGGCCTTGGGGGCTTCACAAGTGCTTTGGTAGCAGAGGGGAGGGTGGCAGAGGGTCTCCGGTGCTGTTTGAACCCAGCCTCCTGCATCATCAAGGTACAGCCAGCTCTACTCAGCTCCCAGCCTCTCTCATCCCAGTGGGAAGAGGATCCCAGTGGGGATGGGAGCAAAGGGAACAGGCACAGCCTGGGATGGAGCAGGCGGCTGGGAACAGGGGGATGCTCCCCCACACATGGGGATGGGCAACCCAGCACGGGATATCCCTGGGAGGTCTCAGCTTCGGGAGCATCCCGTGCTCCCGTTGCCTCTTGCCAGCTGGAGGCAGATATTCCTCTCTTACTGCTGCTGCCATGCCAGCTCCCAGCACGGCTGCGGGCTCTGCATCCCTCCCCACTCTCCAGCGTTCCCAGTTGGCTAGTCCCTGCTGGGTTTGATATCACCGCTCTGGTATGCCGGCACTGGGATCCAGATTTTGCTGGAAGCCACCCTGGAGAACAGCCTCATCTCATCCTCCAGCTCCAAAAACAAGGTGAGAGTGAGCAAACCTCACCCAGCTGGGAATTCCCAAACCCCAGGCACACTGCAAGACCCAGCTCTCCAGGCTGGGGATGCCCAAAAAGCCACCGCCGCACCCAGATGGGGAATGAGCTGTCACCCCAAGATGTCCCCCCAGGACAACGTAGCATGCCAGGAACTGCCCATGGCTTCTCCAAAAGTGCTCGGTCCTGCATGGCTACCAAGGGGAAGGGGCACGGTGCCGCCTCCTCTGCAGCTCTGGCACAGCCAGCCTGGCATTTCCTAATGCATTTTACAGGCCAGTGAGTGTCTCAGCCAGATGGGAACCTTGGAGTTCCAAGGAACAGCAGCAAAACGGCATCGTGCAACCAAAAGGCAAAGTCACCCAAGGTGAGGAGAAGCCATGGGTGGCATCAGCGCCTTGAGCCGGTGCTGGGGGGAAGCGAACGCTGTCAGGGTAAAGGCAGGCTCTGGGCATGCCACGTTGGAACAATCCCATTTCACCCACCAGCAAACCCCCAAAGACCCTGCTGAAGCCCACAGATACGTCACACTGGGTGCTGCCAAGCCCTGTGCAGACCCCTTCCCCGGCAACCACATGCAGCTCCAGAGGTGTTTGGGATGCTCACAGCCACCCTGTGCCACCCCATGCTGCCAAGGGACAGGGAGAAAGGGTGCTGGGGATAAAATAGGGGGGGGATTGTGCACCGCAAAAGCACGTGCCATGTGCACGTACCGTCACTCATCGGCGAGAGACCATCAATCATGGGCGGGATGCCTCCAGCAAAGCCATCCTCTCCTCCACCCTGATGCACATTTGGTAGATCCTGGTCCCCGAACGCAGGCAGGGGCCGCAGCAGCGCCTGGATCCGGGTGGGCTACGGCTCCTCCTCACCCTCCTGCCCCTCATTTCGCATCCTGCAGCACGCAGGGCCGGCGGATCCTTTCCCTGCCCTCCGCCTCCACAATGATTAGTGCCTTTCAGGAACTCTTTTTTTTTTAACATTTTTTTCCTCTGGCTAGCCAGCCCCAGATGAATAGCTCTGGGCAGAAGCAAGCAGACAGCATCCCCTGTATTCCACCCTTCATATGAGAACCAGATGCCACGAGTACGGTTACAAATCAAAGCTGACAGGGGGACGAGAGGTTTACTTAGGAGTTGAGAGAGGGCACGAAACCTTTCGATGGGGGCTACTGTGCAGCTCCTCCCCAAGACCCTGACACACAAACCTCGAATCAGGCCAACCCTCCCTCTGCCTTGTGCCTGAAAAATGCCGCTAGCCATCCTCTTTTCCCATTATTCCTGCTTTCCTTTGGTTTTTCCAGAAAGGATAAGGAGCTGTTAGCCTTTTATTTCTGTGTTGGTTTTAACTCCTCTCCGCTTGGATTGATGGAGCTGGTTGGGATGGTGTGGGGGCATGGCCGGGCCTGGGAGGAAAGCCATGGGGCACGGCCAGGCCTAGGAGGAAAGCTGTGGGGAACGGCCAGGCCTGGGAGGAAAGCCGTGGGGCACGGCCAGGCCTGGGAGGAAAGCTATGGGGCACGGCCAGGCCTAGGAGGAAAGCCGTGGGGCACGGCCAGGCCTGGGAGGAAAGCTGTGGGGAACGGCCAGGCCTGAGAGGAAAGCTATGGGGCACGGCCAGGCCTAGGAGGAAAGCCGTGGGGAACGGCCAGGCCTGGGAGGAAAGCTGTGGGGCACGGCCAGGCCTAGGAGGAAAGCCGTGGGGCACGGCCAGGCCTGGGAGGAAAGCCATGGGGAACGGCCAGGCCTGGGAGGAAAGCTATGGGGAACAGCTGGGCCTAGGAGAAAAGACGTGAGGCATGGGCAGGCCTGGGAGCAAAGCTGTGGGGCACAGCTGGGCCTAGGAGAAAAGCCGTGCTTGGAGGCCAAGGTGGTGGCAGCATCCCGACGGGTCTCGGGCTCTAATGATCTGTCTGCTTGCGGAGGGAGAGCTGATGAAACAGCCGGGCTTATGTTCAGCGACAGCCGCGATTTACTAATCCGCCCCAGCAATAAATAGGAGCCGCGTGGAATAACAGGGGAGTTCAAGCCTGGCCCTCAGCAGGGCCTTTGCAATGAAATGAAATGTCAGGTTTTATAAACGACCTTTTCATGTAAGACCCTGGCAAGGCCTGGGAGGAAACGGGGGGTGGCTGCCCTGGGGAATCACTCTGAATGCTGCAAAGTCAGGGGGGAAGCCAGTGCTGGATGCGGCTGGAGTCATGGTGGGGTGGGATCAGGGCTGGAAGAAGCAGCAGGGAGATGAGGACCACAATGTTGGGGTAAGCATCTCCTGCAGAATGCATTGGGTGTGGGGGGGATGCATCTCCTGCAGCAAGCATCAGGAGGGGCATCTCCCACATCTGCAGCACGCAGCGGGGTGTGCAGCTCCTGTTTAACCCCAGAGCTGCAGAGAATAAGTCCTGGCTTAGACTTATCATGGGCAAGACCTCCATTTCCCACGCTGAGCAACACTCAGATGTCCCATTCCATGCACGGAGGCTGCTCCTAGAAGCCGTCCCAGCCAGGATGCGGGGCTGCATCGACACATCCTCCACAGCTGAGCCCTCGCATCACTGGTGCTACCGGCTTGGGGCTGCCTGTGCAAGGCGCCGTGGCTTTTGCTGCTGTGAAACTTCCCGGCTTTCCTCTCCTGTGAGCCGGGGCTGCCGGCAGCGACACCCTGACAGCTGTGGGAGGGATGTTATATTGCAAAATCCATCGGGATGCAGACCGGATTCGTGCTGTGCAAACCCTGTAGCCATCCCAAGGACCTCGCCGTGAACTCCAGGTTGTGAAACTTTCCCCGGCTGACATTCCCATCCGGGGAGCTCCATCTGTCTGGCTTGTGCCTCTCCCAGGAAGAATTTCTCTCTCTTGGAAGCTGAGATTTTTCAGAGCAACCTGCCCTCTGCTTCCCAACAGCCCTCGGAGCGTCGCAGCCCCAGGGACCGGCTCAGCGCGGGTAGCTGACAGGATTGCTGCAACCAGCTGGCAGCGAGGACCGCTCGGACTGTGGAAATGCTTTGGGATGAGAAGTATGTGATAAATTAAGATTACTACTCTCCCCTCTGATCAGCCAGTCACTGGTTTCCAGCACGGTGCTGGCCAGAAAAGTCTCACCGAGGGATTCTGGCCCTGCCCCGAGAGCTTGCGGTTGAATGAAAGCAGATATTTTACACCAGAGTCCAGAGCCTGCTTCGGGCTCTCGAAGTGACAGAGAATTCACCACAGCTTTCGTAATCTCTTCCAAAAATTAATTATTCCCCACTTCTCCAAACCTTCCTGCTTGGATTACTCAGGCTGCAGCTTCGGCGGCGGAGCCAGGGATGCTACAGTGTGTATGATGGGAGAGCTTCTGCCATCTGGTCCCTTCCCTCTGGGGGTACAGTGGGTGTAATCACCCCCCTTTCAGCCTGCTCCTCCACGAGCTGAACAGATCCAACTGTGTCGGTGTATTTTTTCCACTCAAACTGTTGTTCCAGGTCGTCCCTAAGCTCTCAGCATCGGGGCACTGTGCTCCTGTGGGAATGCCATGACAAGCTCTAGGGGGCTGGAGAGCAGCAAACCTTCCGAGGAACACCTGAGGGAGCTGGGGGTGTTCAGCCTGGAGAAGAGGAGGCTGAGGGGAGACCTTCTCCCCACCTCCCCTGCCCTGCCAGGAGGGTGCAGAGAGGTGGGCGATGGTCTCTTCAGCTAGGTGACAGGAGAGTGGAGAACTATGGAAAAAGGGCTTATTACCCAAGATGAAGGTGTGAGGTGCTGGAGAGATTCCATGATGTCAGCTGAGAAAATGGACAAAAAACCCCCCCCAAAGTTTCCATTTCAAGAGCAATGCCCCCACCATGACATTGAGCTTTCTTTTTTGGGTTACATTTCCAAGAGAATGCCAATGGGATGGACGACATGGAGACCCTGTGCACGGAGGTATCGGTGCTGGTTCCTGCACTGGCAGCATCTTCATGCCTGTCCCACCCCCTCTCCCCACACCCTTCAGAGCCAGCCGGGGTTGCAGCACCGAGGATGGGCTCCTCAGCGCATCCCAGCAGCGCAACGCCACAGTGTTGGGCAGTTTTGCTGGAGAGATGTGGGAATCCTCCCTGTCACCATCTCCCTCCCACGCCTCTGAACGCCGGCCAAGGAAAACACCATTGTGTTGGGAGCAGACAAGGAGCCGGTGCCAGCGAGGTCCGAACAGCCGGCTCATTGTGTCCCTCCGGCTGCCAGCTTAGCTTGGGGTTAGGTCAGCCTAAGTGTGCAGCTTTTCACTTTGAGCCTTCATTAATGTATAGAGGAAATGAGAAACATTACACGCCGCAGCCGGTTCGCATGGAAGGGGAATGTAGAGAAGGAAAACAACCTTCCTTTTCCTCCACACCATGATCCGGTGGAGAGCAGCAGCTCCAAACAGGAGCAAGACTCAGAGGTCAGAGGGATGGGAGCGATGCCGTGGCCAGTCCACTGCTTCCAGCCAGCCCAGCTGCATCCTCTTCATCCAGCACCTCGGTCCCCAGGTTGCTGGGATGCACAGGGCAGGGTTTGGGGTGCTCCCACTCCAGTGTGCTCCTTCCCTTGTATTAATTAGTTTGCTGAAGAACAGGCATCCCACGCTGGGCAACCAACCCAGCCCTTCTGGTGTGTCCTCTGGAAGCTTCTCCAGCTTTGGAAGGGGAGAAGGGACACCCGAGGCGTGAGCTGGGACTCCAGGACCATGGCGGGTGACAGCGGAGGGGACAGTCCCTGACAGACTCCCCTTTTGGCTTCATCTCATGTCCCCTGAAATGGGGTCAGATCAGTCCAGCCACTTGGGGCTGTGTGAACCCCTCCATCAGCTTTGGAAACTTTTCCAGTCTCAGCTGCTGCCCGGGTCTTTCCTGCAGGTCTTTTCATGAGGTGAGAGTGAGCTCGTCCTCAGCACCCTCAGATCCCTCTCCCAACAGGTCCAGGGCACCAGGGTTTTAGTGAACCCACGGTCCAGAGGTTTGAAACACCCACCTCTCCCTTCTCCCACCCACAGCAGCATGGGGTCTCCAACCACTTCTTTGATCTGCCCAAATCCCTGCTCAGGGTGGAAGCAGCTTGTCCTCTCCCTGATCCAGTCAAACACCTCCCAGTCCTCCTTCCTATGCTCCATGCAGCATCCTTTTCCCTTTTATTTTGTCCATCCTTTCCCCATTTCTCCTGGCAGCTGTCACAGCCCCCAGCCCCTCCACACAGGCACCAGTGCTTCTCCCATCCCTCCCATTCCCATCTCCCAAGCAGGGTTAGGTGTGGGCAGCAGGAGCAGGGTGTTATCACACACACACACACATGTGAGCAGCAGGCTGTCAGCAAGCAGCATCGCTCTCTCTGGTCCAAGAACTTCCCGGGTGCTTTGGTTTCAGGAAAGATAAAACATCAACATTTTGAGGCACTGAGGGATGGCCGGATAGCCTGACCTGTCAACATCTAGAATGGAAAACACGCTCGTCAAGTCCTCAGGATGAGGTTCTAATTACTCCCCACATACCAGCCTGCATAAATACAGCAGAGCGGTCCAAGAAAAGCACGCTTCTGACACGGAGAGCTTTTCCTGGAGTTAAACGCAGTCTCCTTTGCCCCAGGAGCTGGGTTTCATCTCTGGTAGGTAGCAATTTGCTCCTGCTGGGTTTGTAGGGCTTTACGGAGGGAGCCTCGGGCCAGGAAGCGTTTCTCTGCACCCTCTGTGCTGCTGGGAATGGGGGGATGCTGAGCGACACAGCACAGAGGGGGGTTGGGTCTGTGGGCCTTGGGGACATTGGCCACACTGGTTCCAAAGCACTGGAGGAGGCTGTGGGATGCTGCTGACATCCCACTGCACCTCCCTCATCTTCGTCAGCAGCTTCCAGGCTCCCACGTGTCCATCAAGGGCAGGTGAAGGGATACCACCCCAGGAAAAAGCATCACATTTGCTTGAAGGAAATCCTCAGCACCCAGCCTCACTCCCTGGCTCCTGAGAGATGGGGGTTCTGCTTCCTTGCAGGAAGAAACACCCTCTCCAAAACTCCCACCTTGACTTTGGACAACCTGCCCTCTCTGGGCCGGCTCCAGGCTCAGGGGAGGCAGCCCCATGGTAAATTAATGCCTCCTGCCTTCCCAAGTGTGGCTGGGCTGCTGCTGGGGAAGGGCAGGGAAGGGATGAGGATGCTCCGAGCCAGGGCACGGCAGTGCCGTGGGGTGGCTTTGTGTTTGGCTCCCTTGCCTGCTCCTCTTGCCTGCTCTGTATCCCCGTTGCGAACGGGCAAGGGAGAAAATAAACTTGGTGGATGCTCCAGGGAAAGTTCAGGGGAGCAGAGCTCCCTGTTTTCAAGCAAAAAAGAGCCTGACCCAGAGCTGCCCCAGCCATCAGCTCGGAGGATGCTTGGCCATGAGCAGCACCAAGGTGACGCTGAAGGACCAGGAGACTCCTCAGAAGCCAGGAAGGTCCCAGAGGACAGACCAGGAGGACACCCAGACCTCAGTTTCCCCTCCAGCCCTTTTTCCCTGCCACAGATATTCCAGATATTACTTCCCAGGTGATAAAACACCCACCTCCCAAACAGCACGTGAGGCCCCAAGGGGTGTCAGCTCAGGTGGGCATCTCCCCACCCTTCCCAAACACCCTTGTGAAGGTGCAAGCTTTCCCAGCTCCCAATTTACAACACCCATAAGGAAAAAAAAACCAACCCCAAACAACCCCAGAGAAGGACAACAGGGCTACAGCTTCACCCAAAACACAGGCCCCAGTTTTGGGAGGGTCTCAGGGGACTGGGAGCAGTTACAGGCAGTGGGGCTGGCTGGGCTGTTTGAAGCCCCACGTGGGGGACCTGCCCTCTGCAATCCATTTAGCACTTGGCAGGGCTCAGAGGGCTATTTTTAAAAGGTATGCAACTGTCCCAGCAACCCCCCTTTGAAGTGTGGTTCAAGGCTTTGTTGTTGGGAAAAGAAAGGGCTTTTTCACCCCCCCCCTACATTTGTAATTAAATGCAAACACAAGTGGGTTATTGGACCAGAGCCGGCCCAGGCAGGTCAGCTCTGCTCCATCCATTGGGTCTGGATGCTGCCTGGCTTCACAGCACGCCTGACAGACCATCAGCCTTCTCTCCCCTTTCAGACAGTGCTGTGGTTCAATGGCAATTAGGCAAATTAGTTTCCTGGCCACTGATTAAGTATAGGGTTATTCCCCATCCTCTATAGCCCAGCCTGCCTCTTCCTCCCAAGGTGGAAAAGGGTTTATGCTTTTGGCCAACTCTCTGCACTGGCTGGTGATGCCTGATCCAGGGAGACATCAGATCTGCCCAGAGAGGGAACACCAGCCAACCAGTGCCACAGGAACCCAGCAGCATGGCCCAAACTGGTGGGAGATGTCAGTTGGACAGAGCTGCTTTAATTTATCCTCACCCCACAGCTGCAGGGCACTGGAGAGAGACCCATCCTCCTCACAGGGCTACCGAATCCACAGCCAGTCCTTCACCTGGGGATGTCCTGTCTGCAACCCCACAGTCGAACAGAGAAGGAACAAGGCTGGAAGAAACACAGGGCTCCCCTCAGACTTCCCACCCAGAGAGGTATTTTGGAGGTGTTGCTGAACAGGAAGCCCCCAGGGCCAGTACCTGCTGTTACTGCAGCCTGGGTTTAACCCGGGCTGGGGAGGGAGGGTGCTAATTAAACACGACAGCTTGACAGGAAGGGGCGTTAAATAATTTCTGCCACCCTGTTTGCCTGGGCATCTCCGTGGGGAGGGGGCAGGTGGTTTCCCCTTAATTAAAAAGCAGCAGATCCAAACCAAAAATAGACCAGGCTCTTTTTTAAGGGGACACCGATGGTCGCCGGCGGGTGCATTTTTCGCATGCCTTCTGAAGGAGATCCCTATGGATGCTCAGGGAGGGTGAGCTGGTTTGCATCCTGCAGCTCACCCTATGCATTGAGCCTGGGGATAGGATCCATGCCTGGCTCCTTCCTGTGGGGTCCTCATGCACAGGGTGCTGGGTAATGCAGGGATGGAAAAGACCTCGCCAGCGGGCAAAGCCAGGAGAAGGGAAGGAGGAGTGGGTGCCAGGAGGATTTCGGAGAGCTGCCCGGAAGGCAGGTGGGCAGGCAGCAAGGCTTGGCACAGGGGCTGCTGGGCTTGCAAAGAGGCCAAAACACAGTGCAAATACCTGCCTGCTGCCCTGCCAGCGCCTGGCACGCGTGTGCTGTGGTACTGACCCCGCTCCCTGCCAGCTTGGCCCGGCCTGGTCAGGAATGGGCGGCTCTTAAAACGTGTTTAAAACCAAAGATTATAAAAAGAAATGGATTAAAATCCAAAGGAAAACCCAGGGGACAGCAGGAACGCTGTTCTGATTGCGTGCCTATGTCTGCAGGACTCTGAAGGAAAGAGGAATGTGCATCCTCAGCGGAGCTCCTGCATCCTGCTGCGCAGTGGAGAGGGGTGATGGCTGATGGCAGCGACCCTGTGAGCATGGGAATGGTGAGAAGGCGTCAGACTTGAGGCTGTTGTGTCTGTCTGTGTGGCTCTGAGAGCATCCCATGGTGAAGGACAGGTGGACAGCCCCAAGCAGGACCCTGTTCGTGGGGATGCTGGCTCGGGCCATCATTATCTACAGTCCTAAAACTCCAGGCTGAGCATTCCCTTCTGAACTGGAGTTGTAATAAATCCAGATGGTTTTCTCTGATATAAAATCCCCATCCTTTTCTGAGATGCATCAAGCTCTTGGTTTCAGCCTCTTCCACCTGCGGCTTCATCCACAAGCTCTTTGCTCCCAGGTCTTTGAGGGCTGTCTGTAGGCAGAGATGCTGCATCCCAGTATTCTCAGGAGGTAAATCAGCAGAGATGCTGCATCCCAGGATCCTCAGGAGATAAATCAGCAGAGATGGTGCATCCCAGGATCCTCAGGAGATAAATGAGCAGAGATGCTGCATCCCAGTATCCTCAGGAGATAAATAAGCAGAGATGCTGCATCCCAATATCCTCAGGTGATGCTCCAAAGGAAGATCCGGGCTCTGATGGGTGCTCCCTGGAAAAGCCACGTGTGCAGGATGGTGGGAGTGCCCCAGCTGCCCCAGGGTGCAGAGGAGCAGTCCCCACAAGTCTCACATCTTCCCTCCCAGTCACCAGGTTGGCTCTACTGGGATCCTGGCTCAGATTCAGCAAACCTCCAGATGGCCATTCCTTCTTCCTGCTCCCCCAGATCGCTGGGGTGGTACAGGGATTCCTGGTGCCATGGGGAATGCTGGGTTGTGATATGGGTGTTGAGGCTTTCCCACAAGCAGCAGCTCAGCAATGACTGCTGTAAGGGTTCCGGTCAGGCAGGATTTGTAGGGGACCAGGCAAACCCCAAACAACTCCATGGGGTCTCCTGGGGTGCATCCATGGCCACGATGTGATTTCCCTTGTGCAGCGTGCAGGGCATCGGGCTTCACTTTGTTTGTGGCAACAGAAAGGTGAGGGCAGGCTTGGACTTCCTAGGAAGAGTTAAGCCATGAGGACCACCACCATCATCCCCTCTCCATGAGCTGGATGACTCCCCTTCAGCAGGAGGGCGAGGGATGACTCCCCTTCAGCAGGAGGACGAGGGATGACTCCCCTTCAGCAGGAGGATGAGGGATGACTCCCCTTCAGCAGGAGGATGAGGAGAGTCCCTTCCCATGCCCCAGAGGGAATTCAAACCGGGAAATCCTTCGACTTGATCCCAAGAGGACGATGGAGAGATGGTGCAAACGTGTCTGCAAGCCAAGGCCACGCTCCCTCCCCAGCTCTTCCTGGGGAAACCCAACTCTGATCTCCCTGCGTGCGTGGCAACGAGCCCCAACCTCACCAGGGCCGATGGTGCTGTTGCTCCCCACATGCCAGCAGGTCGGGGCTGAGGAATGAAAAGCTGGATCACAGCCTGAGGTGAGCTTCTGCCAGATGAATGCCCAGCACTCAGGCGCAGATACCTTCCCGGGTTGATTCCCAGCTGCATTAAGGCCCCTTTATGCTCCTCCAGCCACGTAAAGAGGTCTCTAAGTGAGTGTAAATTAAATTTAAGTTACTTGTGCTTTCTTTTTAAGGCCCCTTTATGCTTCGGGTGAGGGGTAAAGGAGCCTTAGTGTGACTGTGAGGCAGGTTAGAACCTGCACTTGCCCACAGAGCTCAGCATCTTTACGGGGTGCAGGGTCCAGCCGCGCTGGCACGGGGCGTGATGTGGAGGAGGGGGTGTCTCTGGGCAGGGGCACAGCACATTGGCAGGGACCAGATGAAGGCATCCCATGGCTAAAACCTCCTTTCCAAGGATGGGACAGGTTGAGATGTAAGTTTTAAAAGCCCAGGAGCCTTTTTTCACCGCAGACCCTGGTCGACTGATGGCACAGGTAAAACTATGGTGCTGGAGAGTGCTTTCCCTGCACCAGCCCTTCTCTCCACCTCTCCTTTGGCTGGTGGTGATGCATAGCCAGGTTTTTTTGCATCTATCCCAAACCATGACTGTGTTTTTATGGTGCCAAAAGCAATGCCTACCATCACTGCTGGTATGGTGTCTGCTGACCACAGGAGCGATGCCGCAGGGTTTGGGATGGTAGAGCACAGGTGTGATGCCGGTGCCAACCGTATCCTCACCCTCCTCTCCCAAGTGCTTGGACCACCAGTACATCCCTGACCTTCTGCACATCCCCAAAAGTTGCTCTTAGACCTTGAACCCAGTAACAACTACAACAAAATATGCTCAACTCATCCCAAGGTCTGTCTGTCTGTCTGTCCCCAGGACATCCCTCCAGCAGCGCACCTGGTGCAGAGGGAACCCCCAACCCAGTGAGGTCCCTGCTGGGGAAATCATCTCTCCCAAGCGCCCAGTTGCCACAAACCTCCCTCCTTATGGGGTTCCAGGTGCATCATACACAGCCAGGCCCAGGTTTCCAAAGCCACTCAGCCCTGAAGGAGTTAACGGAGCGGATTCCTCCACCTCACCCTCCACAGTCCCTGTATAACCAGACTTGGCACTTTGAGAAAGCTCCACAAATCCAGAGGCTAAAACACGCTGCCTTCCGTTCGTCAAGAGAAGGCAAGTCCCAGCTAATTGAGGAAACAGAGCCTTCCCCCAGCCCCCTTTCCAGGCTGCTTATTTATTTAGGGGCTTCTTCCCCACCCCCCCTTTTTTTCCCCCCTTTTTTCCTTTTTTCTTCCCCTTTTTTCCCCAAACATTAGGAAAAGAAAAGTGCAAATTAGTTTGCTGGGGCACAACTACAGTTTATGATGCTCCCCAGCTGGTGAGGGCTGTTAACCCCATCTCTGCCCAGTGTGGGTGCATGCAGACACCCCGTTACCCCCTCGTGGGGGTTGTATGTGTGTGTGTGCAGCATCCTCCCAACACCACTCCCCACACCTCCCACTCCGGGACCAGCGAACAGGAGCTGGGAAATGAAGGGAATCGGTAGCAGACGACTTTTTATAGCCCTAAAAATGTCATTTTTCCCTCTTTTCTCCCCCTTTTTTCCCCCTTTTTCCCCCTTTTTCCCCCTTTTTCCCCCATGTCTCCCTGAAACTTTCCCAAGGACGCAGTATTTTGGTTGGTTGGTTTTTAAAC
>VZTU01028879.1:0-32778 GCA_013400835.1 Zapornia atra
GGTAGAGGATGGAAAGGGGTTTGACAAACACATTAGCCAGCTCCCTCAATACCTTTGGGTAGAACCCAGCCCACAGACTTGTGAATGTCTAATTGGCCTAGCAGGTCTCTAACCATTTCCTCCTGGATCATGGGAGTTTTGTTCTGCTCTCCCTCCCTGTCGTCTGGCTCATAAGGCTGAATATGCAGGGATCATCTCACTTTACTATTAAAGACTGAGGCAAAGAAGGAATTAAGTACCTCGGCCTTGTCCTCATCCTTTGTCACTAATGTTCCCCCTGCATCCAGTAAGGGCTGGGCATTGTCCTTGGCCCTCCTTTTCCTGTTGATGTATCTGTAGAAAGATTTTTTATTATCTTTCACAGAATTGGCCAATCTGAGTTCTAGTTGGGCTTTAACCCTTCTGATTTTCTCTCAACAAGATCTTACTTCATCCCTGTAGTCCTCCCAAGACACCTGCCCCTTCTTCCAAAGCTCATAGACTTTCCTTTTTTCTCTGATGTCCACCTAGATCTCTCTGCTCAGCCAAGCTGGTTTTCTCCCTCACTGTCTCCTTTTCTGGCACATGGGGACAGCCTGTTCTTGTGCCACCGGGATTTCCTTCTTGAAGAATGTCCATCCCTCCTGGGCACCTTTGCCCTTAAGGACTGTCTCCCATGGAATTTTATCGAGAAGATGCAAGCAAAGCTGGGAACTGCACCAGACTCTTCCATGGGACAGGACACTGCACAAAGCTGTTTTTTCTCTCCCTGTCAAACCTCCTTCCCCGTAATACTGTAGAGACATGGTGGGGTTGAAGGGAAGGTGGACTCTGGGGATGGGGAGCACAGCAGGCAGCATCTAGTATCTCTGTCTAATGCCACCTATTCTTAGACATTGCAGTAGGTGATTCCCTGGTCTCATCCAATTTGGCAGCCTGTTTCATAATCTGAATTCAGACTCCTCCCTGCACTTACTAGAGCTGAACTCCATCTCCTCTTACAAGAGTCAGTCACGTCTCTTTAATAACAAAAGGGCAAGTAAAGTGTCTAGCCACTGTAAGCCCCGCGAAGTCCTGTTGCTTCCTACTGGCTCACTGAGGCAGAAGGTGGAGCAGGGGTTACTGGTGGTGGATATCAGGAATACTTGAGCTGGAAAAGACTGCTACTGGGTAGCTCAAAAAATATACATAAAACTACACCAAAGATTACAGAGAGTCTTTGTTTTAAGTGTCTTAGATACACAGTCGCTAATACAAACAATTAAAGTTCCTATGGGAAAAATAAGTGCTGTCAAGTATTATGTACAAAGCAACCAATTTATTGCAAGTTTAATCTGTACAATAAAATGAATATAGCTAGAATATTAGATTTATATAGAACCTATTAATGTTTTATGTTAAATTGTTTTCATCATTAGTCTTAGAATATTTCAAAAACTATATAAAACATTTTCTGAAAACACTATTAACTTTGTATAGTAAAGATTTGCAATATACTAAATAATTTGACTTATATTACATTCAGAAAGCAGTAGGGGTTTGAAGAAAGAGTAGTTAATTATGTTCTCACAATGGTGCTGATGTGGTGGGCACTTATTCATGGGAATGGTCTTGCTGAGTTTATTAAGAGCTGTCATATAAACATGGCTACTGGTGAATGCATACGTGGAAAGAAGCCAGGTCTATAACAGTGTCTTTCACAGGGTGACTCAAGGAAGAAACGAGAGCAAATGTCTTCACTGGGATTTCTGACACGTATCAAGACCATCTAGCTCCCATACTTTCACCTCAGGTGTAGCCACTAAAAAGCATACAACATTCATCTTAGTGCCACATAATATAAACCGTGTGGCTATTCACTGAAAAGTGAGTAGAAGCGTGTGTGACATAGTGATTTTGGTAACTCTTTCTTCACTTCATCTATTAAATATCTATGACCATATTCCTTCACCACGATTTTGCATCAGCCGAGTATCTTCAGCCTGCCCTTCTTTCTTAGGAATGGGAGAAATAGTACCAAACTGTCTGGTTTTGAAGAGATGAGGACAAAAGACAGAAAAAGCTGCTTTGTCTACCTGAATCTTTCTGGAAATATGAAGATAAATGCTGCAGAGCAGCCTTGTTTTAACTGTGTTAAGCTTCCCCAAGAAAAATGTTTTTCCAATCAGAGCAGAGGGTACCTCTGTAAGGAAGAAACTGCTCCAGAATGGATTCATTGATCTCAAGGCCAGCAGAGCTGATTTGCATCAGCCAGTCTGGTTTAATCAGAATGTGATCTCCTGGCCTTGCTTCAGCAGAGTTGTACCTAGCAGCTTGAAGCCATAACCCCTTTGCATTTGCACAGCTCTGTGTTGGAGCTGCTTCTGGGTCCCACGGGAGGGAAGAAGAGCAGTCCTGGTCCCTGCTTTCTGCATAGGGAGGTTCACTTGATATCTTCCTTATGTGGACACATATGTCGAATATTAAGATGAGGCCCAAGACATTTAAGGTCTTGGTCAACCAGCCCAGTACAACTGAGCCCCATGTAGCACTGCCGTTGGTACAACAGAACAGAATGACCATGTGTCTGCAGAAAAAGCCCAGGTACTCCCAGAAATCATTACCCAGAAACTTAAACACAAACTGTTTTTATCTCTAAACCTGTGAGCCCCCAGCTTGCAAATTGACTACCAGTTATCAGCTGTCTGGCAAATTATCCAGGACACCAAAAATTTGCGGGGGCACAAACATAACAGGATGGTGGAGTATACTGGCCTGGGAGCTTGCCTGTCATTGGGTTTAACTTCTGCTGCACAGAGAGGGGTAAAAATCAGCCATGTGTGGTCTTGCAGGGCAGGAAGTGGTTTCTCATAGCTCCAAAAATTCAAAATAAGCAGTGGCTCCGTTTAATGAGTCAATCTGGCCTTCTTACTATTGAATAGCAATAGCCTCTGCTAGGAATATATTAGAGAAAGAAAAATAAATAGGGAAAAAAATCTATTTTGTGAGCAATTGCAGCTGTCAAGCTGCTCTCAGACTCTCTCATTTTTTCATTACACAAAAGATGTTTGTTTCAGCCTCTCCCTCTCCAGGCTGGGCTGCCTTCTCTGAGGGATTTAGATATTCAAAGCAAAGAGAATCAAAATGTAATCTCTAGGCAGCCAGCAGCTCCATGAAAGCTGGAGTTTTGGAGAGGACAGAGGTCAACACAAATGCTACAAGATGAGATGCTTCGGAAGAGAACCATGCCAGACTCGGAGACCTCTATGGTACCCAGGAGCAAAGTGTTAACAGGAGATGCAGGGAGACAAGTCTGTCAGCCAGAACAGGACAGGACAGGCACAACCAGAGCCACCCAAACATTGCATTGTTTCATGTCTATCCAAAATTATAATTGTCCTTCTTATACCCCTGTTCTCCACCTGGCAGTCTGTCTCTAAGCCTGCATGAAGCAGAGTCTTGACAGTTACAAGTAAACAAGGTTTGATTCAAGACTGACTAGTTTCTTTAATTCTATAGAGAAATATTTTGGTTGGAAAAAGCTGAACAGATCTTTAGATAACTCCAAAGGCAGGGCTGAGTATTCTGCCTAAATGCTCAGGGTTTATTAGGGTTTATTCGGGCCAAGGTGAACCCTTACAACTCTCCTAACATTTATCCTCAGCCATCCAAACAGAAGCTACACCACAGACATAGAAAACTCCTTTATTAATCACAAGCTTTCTCCCACTCCACCTTTCTACCAGCTATAACCAAAATCTGTCTGTTCCCATGGGAGCTGACATAGCTTCCCCAGCACCCCAGCCCCTCCTGGGAGCAAGGGGGTAATTGTATGCAGCATTTCTCAGGTTGCTCCAGGCATCTAGTTCAGGTGTTTCTACTGGGAGTGCAAACAGTCCTTGTGGGATTTCCTACAGTGGTGGGATACTGTGGTGGGATACACCATACTATGTAAGGGATATTGCATACCATATGACATCATGGTCAGCAGTAAAGCTGGAGTTTTGTCTTTGCAAAATAGTCATTGCTTGGAGATGAGGTGGACTGTCTGCTGGTTGGAGGTGGTGCCTTTGCATCATTTCGTTGAGTTTTTTTTCTCTTCCTTTTACTTATTAAACTGTTCCTATCACAAGCCTTGAGTTTTTCTTGCTTTTGCTCTTCTG
Organism: Zapornia atra; assembly: GCA_013400835.1. Lineage (NCBI taxonomy): Eukaryota > Metazoa > Chordata > Aves > Gruiformes > Rallidae > Zapornia > Zapornia atra. Next base: position 4,122 of record VZTU01028879.1, read on the forward strand.
ATCCTCTCCCTCATCCCACTAAAGGGGAAGTGCATGATCTGTTGGTGGGTGCTTAGGGTAGGGCTGAGGCCGACCCAGCACATGTTATTGAAGTCATTGCTCTCCTGGAGCGGAGAGACTACTCTAGTGATGTTTTCTGGAGGTTTTCCTGGGTTTTCTTACAATGGTTTCAGCAGTGAGTCAGCTAGTTGTGCTGCAGCAGAAAGGGGAATGCTGGAGACATAAAAACCGAATTGTCATTCGGTCACTGTGTGGTGACAGCTTCCCTGCAGGGTCACCCTTGCTTGAGCAAACTGCATCAGAAGCTTTGTTGACTATAGTTAGAGGACTTCATAGTTAGGCAGGATGCAGTGTTAGCTACAGGGATGTCTAGAAAATATGGGAGAGGGTTTTGAGATCCCACCTGTGGTACAGACTGTGGTTATGGAAATTCTTAGAAGAGCATGATTGTTATAAGGGTGGGTTCATGACAAAACTGCATCTGCACAGGGGATGAGTCTAAAGCCGGTGAGGCTAGCTCCCTTCCAGGGGCAAAACATATGTACTGGATGATATAACCCTGTCCCTTCCTGCAGTGCAGCTGCATCCAAACCTGCATAGTATCTCCACACCTTTAAACCAGAAACAGCCAGCCTGTCAGCTCTGCTGTATAACTCGGTTCTATCGTTGCTGCTTGAGCCATTAACCGAGTTAGTGTGTGCCTTCCTCTGTCCTGCAGAAATGTAGTGGGTGCAGTTGGGGGGTGATGGGGAGGGCAGGGAGCTGCACTGTTTTCCCAGATTTTCCTGTGTCAGATGACAACATGTGCTGAACTGGGCAAGATTTAGGAGGGAGGAGGGGGAAAGTGGTCTTTGGTCTTTTTGACATCCCCAGGAAATCTGTGCCTGAGGGTCTCCATTATTTCCTATAAAGACACATCTCTGACACAAATCTGCAGTGCTAAGCAGAATTTGCACATTCTGCTTTTGCCCAGTGACAAGTACATTTGTTTCTGTAGATATAAGCTTGTAGGTATAGCACAGCTGGTGCGGAAATGATTTAGTTTAATTTCTCATTTGTTTATGGCTGTGATTTAATTACTGCAATCCCTGTTACCAGCTTCTTTAAACTTTTATTTATTATCAGGCATCAAGAATATAATTTATTTCCTTTCGACACAAAGCTACTTTCCATGAAGTGACACTCTGTCAGGTGAAATTGTGTTAATCAGTCCATTCACAAAGGCACCACGTGCAAGGAAAAGAATGACGAGTTAAACTGCATTCACAAGAGATCAGAAGATTGCAGGATGCTACTGATAGTCTTGGTCAGGAGTAATCATCAGGATCACCTCTGTAAAAACATATGTGATTCAAGGGAAAGTTTTGCTCCCAATTCCCACAGAATAAGGTTTCAATACCAACATGCTTGCCACATGGCAGAGCCCCTGGCTGGGCCTATGGTGGGGACATCACATTAGAAAAATGTTCTTCAAATCATAAAATTTCAGACTTACTAATTTTTTTTTTGTCATTATTAGTCTGAATGTGAAGCGGTTTTCCTTCTGCCTAAATTTTCTTGGCAAAACTTATAGAAATCAAGAAGGAAGGCACTAAGAACCCAAAGCAAAACCAGCCAAGGCAAGTGCCAGCTCCCTTCCTCCCTTAGAAGAAGGAAAGATTAACCCTTTCAAGCTGAGGACTCATGGATTATTTTACTCAACAGTAAACTTTTGTGTACATCTGTAGTTTATTAACTTTCAGGTGCCATCTTGCTGTTTCTCTTTTAACTGTTACACATTCTTCTACTGTGCATTTGGAGTATTTGAGTCAGTAGGCAGAGGGCACAGCAGGATCCCTTCCTCCAAAAACTGGTAGTTTTGACATCATGCATAGCAATCTGTCTCCACAACCAATGTGTACCTATAGCACATTTTCCTTGGTGTAGTTCTTTCTGCTTGCTGGCTAGAATGACTGTTTGAACCATGACAGAGGTTCCAGAGGTTCTTGTAGAGAGCATTATTGATGCAGCAGTTACTCTGCAGCTGTATCATCCTAACCTCAGCTGTTTTAGGCACCCTGTCTCCGTCCCAGGGCTGCAAGGAGATAAAGTAAAACCGTAAACAAGAGAAGCGGACAGGAAACCAGATAAGACAGCATTCCTACAAGAGCGTGCACATCACGTGCTGACCCTTGGCTAGCCAATAACCCTTAAAGGGGAGCTCGTGCACTGCACTATGTAACCAATCTGTTAGCTTGCTATTTTGAGTAAACCCTGCACAGTGTATAAATGTGTATGGCTACAGCAATAAACAAGCAATGCTTCTACTGCTTTAAGGACTTCACTCTTTACTCCGGCAGCCTCCCGCAGACTCCCTGTAACAGGTTCTTAAGTTCAAATCTCCTGAAATTCTCATCCAGTGACCACCTTCCCATTTAAGCCTGACTGGCTAAGGCTGCGGGGCCACAGGTAGGTCAAAAGGTGCATTTTGAGACTGAGGCAGAATACAAAAGATGGGGTCCATGGATCTCCTGCCCAGCTTATTGCTCAGTGAGCTGTGGATCAGGCCCCTGGTTTTCTTTTGAAAGACATGCTGGAGCTGTACAGGTTAAGCTACGCTTTAGAAACTATGATGTCAACAGCTCTAAAATGCAGGTCTTCAAACACACCAAAAAATACTAATTTTTTTTGAGGGAGAGGAACTGCACATACCCATTGTTAGTTGTTATGTTAAGAAAAAAAAAAAAGGACTAAACTTAAAAATTTATAATTTTGTCACTGAACACCTTGAATGCATTTAAGTTTCACCATTGTTGCTATAATCCAACAGAGTCATTCATGAGAAAGCATTCTATCCAAAACAGAAATAGCACAAAATCCAATCAAATCTTCTAACACCATCTTCTGAGCTATTTGATACCAAACACCGGTCCCTACTTTAGAGACCAAAACCCCACCACATGGATTATTCAGTTACTCTGGGGGGAAAACCCCATTTTTTGCAAACCCCATAGAGAAATTCCCACTGTGGGAAGCCTCCCCTGTGTGCCTTTGCCCATTTGGTGCCGATGCTGTTGGGGCTTCAGCTCAGCACCTGGGCACACCTCGACACAGGCGCCCACACAAAGTCAGTGAGGTCACTGATGTCTTTCCTGAAGCACACACACGCACAAACTGATCAGGCATTTCAGTCAGATGTTTCTGAAATGAAAAATGTAAACAGCATAAGGCACCTAACCTGTCAGCTGATGTATCTATTACTTCTAATGAAATAAAACGTGAATTAAGCCTACTGGAAGACTACAGCCTATCAGAAGACTACAGCCTACCTTTGGACAAGTGTATTATGCTATTTTGAGTGCTGGAATTCATTTCAGAAGGTTGCTTAATCATGCTGCTAAAACAAGCATGTTTTCAGAAGAAAAATATTGGCAGAACAGCACATGACTGAAGAAAAAGGATCTGTTCATAAAGGATTCTTCTATGTTATTTCATATGAATAAATTAATTAGAATCCATGCAATTATTGTGCTCTTAGAGATCTGCTGCCTGTTTACTAAACTGTACAGTGTCCTGAATTTATTATAAATCTCTTGGTACTACAGTTTCCTGAATGACCATCAGACGTCTTTGATAAGAGATATTTTATAGTTAATATATCTTTCCATATTTACTGTTGCTACCAAAAAGAACTCACACACATAAAAGAAACAAAACAAAAAATATTTTTAAAGGATGTGTTTGATTCAGCATTCTTCTAAATATCCCAATATAAACATAAAAATATTCCAGATACCTTATTGCTGATACCTTTTGTGTTGATGCTTTTCTATAAGCATAGAGAAAATCTGGTTCAAAGAAAGTAGAATTTTTTTAGTGGCCATTACAACGTGAAATTTGAAGTCCAGCAGTAATTCTCCATACTGCATCTTACAAAAGACTTGTCTGTGTATGCAAGTTGCACCAGAGGAGGTTCAGTTTAGAAATTAAAAGAAATCTCTTCTTAGAAAGAGTGGTTGAGCATTGGAACGGGTTGCCCGGGGATGTGGTGGAGTTACCATCCCTCGTGTTGTTTAAGGAAGGGTTGGATGAGGTACTTAGGGACATGGTTTAGTAAGTAATATAGGTGGTGGGGAGACGGTTGGAGTAGATGATCTTGAGGTCTCCAACCTTAATGATTCTGTGATTCTGTGATTCTTTATTTTCCCAACAACTCCTTTCATTGACATCTATTGGGAAATTCAAAGCTCTCAGAATATCGATCACTATTCAAAGATTGTGAGTTACAGGGAAATTTGCATATTTCTTCTCTTTCCTTGATGATGACAGCAGGCATTCTGGGCATCAGAAACAAGAGTGAAACCAAGAGATAATACCTGCAGATCTCACTTCTGCCGTCTGGCTGGGCTCAGCTTGGAGAACATTGCAATGTAAAATGGGTTCCTGGAACTGTAACTCTTTTTGTCTATGAAGCTTTAATGCTCTAGGGCTCGATTCTGCAAAGTATTGAGCCCTCTGAAACCACTGCAAGTGACAGGAGGGATACATGCCTGAAGACAACATGTTTCAGTGCGTTGTTGTTTTAGGTGTGAACACCTTGGATGAAAGTGAGCGTTGCTGCAACGATTTTGTCTTTCCCATTAGCTATGACATAGGGCACAGTCAGCTATAAGTGATGGTAACCATATAGAGCAGAGGGCACTTGTTACTCTGCCTGCATCAGCTGTGCCTGCTGTGCCACATGCATGATCTTGCTTCTAAAGGGACCAGAAGGTTTTGCAGCGCTATCTGAGCTACTCAGCAGTATCTCATGTGGAAGATTTCAAAGCATACCCATTCTTCAATTTTCTTGAAGTGACTCCTTGTCTTTTACTGTGAGGGAAAAAAAAAAAGTTGAGAAGGTTTTGTCTCATAAAAAACCTAAAGCAATCAATTATCAATGTCCCACAGGCTACTCTGTCAGTAGATCCATGGCAAAGCCCCAAGGTGAGTCAAATCACATCTTCCTCAAAGGGCGTGTCTCTGCATTTCCATGAAAAAAATATATTCAGAGGACTGTCTTGTCTTCCTTAGTAGTGAAAGAATGAATGGGCTTTGCTAGGATATTTGTACAGGAAATGTGATTGCTACTATGCATTAAAAGGTGATGTTAATATCTTATGACAACAAGGACTACCAAGATCAATAGAGAAACTGATGTTCTGGAAAACCAGATCCAATTAGATGGAGATCTTGATGCACTGAATACATCTGCTCTGCACAGGGAGCAGCATCACAGCCACAGCAAATGTGTCGAGTTTGCTGTTCACAGACCGATCTGTCTCAGACAGACCTGCAGGAAAATGTCACAAGTGCCCAAGAGACTTAGGAGTCCCAGTCACTTGAGTACCTAACAGGTCATGAGCAATTTGGGCAAGAAAGCAGAGCAGGGTGAGTGCCGAGCTGGCAAGCCTTACCCACCGCCGCAGCATCGTGCTGGCTCCAGCACCCCGGGGAGGCAAAGCAGGTGGCAAAGTAATCAAATAACCCTGCAAGCTGGCCAGAAGGAACAATTCCCTCACAGAGAAACCTTGCTATTCTGGAATATTCTTTCCAGAAAAAGGATAGAAATACCTGTAACCACAGTTGTTTAAGGGCAAAAATGTTGGTACCAACACACAAAATTATACTTCAGCCATTACTTATCTGTCTGAATGTTCCATCTCTGGCTGTGTTATGCTTTGTAACACTTCCACAGCATTTCTGACTTGAGTAAAACACATTTTGAAGAAATAGGGAAGAGTTAATGTGGGTTCTTTGCCTTGGATATATGATCAGAATTTTTTCTATCATAACGTGGGCACTGTGGGTTGAGACTTGGAATGACTTCTCTGTCCTCTGTGCCTTAGATCAAAGCAGAAGATACAACTTTGGTCCTGAACCTTAATTTCTTAATATGAAAAATATATGCCTATAATAATCATGTTAAGCATAAGGGAAATATAAATAAAGCATTAAAATAATATTTTGGGCTTATTTTAATATGATTCAGAAGCCAGCAAAGCAATCTAGCATAAGCTCAATTTTAAATGGAAGCCCTGTCCCGCTAAAATATATTATGTACTTTCCCAGACCAAATCTTATTACAGCAAGGCATTAGGAAGAATGAACAAACATGCAAGTTTTATTTAACCAAGAAACTGCAAATTTTGAAATTTTGCTTCCAGATATGCTATTTTAAATTTATTTGTAATAGGTAATTAAGCTAAAAATGGATTTTCTACAGACAGAAGGATTGGTACGACCTGTTGGCTTAAGTGATACCAGAAATCAAATGTAAAATAATTGCAAGCATAGACCAAGTCAAATTTCTGCGTGAACTGAAACAAGTGTCTGTCAGCAGGCATCAGCATTCCCCAGGAAATTCTAACTGCATGATACTTAGTGGTATGAAATGAATGGGAATGTGGAAATCAAGCAAGGAAAAAAAGGTAAGAACTAGGTAAGAAAAAAGTCAGAATGCTAAAAACATTTCCCCAAAACCTTTGACAACTTTTATTATTATGTGTTAGGCCAAGCACAGAAAGAACCTTCCTTGTAACTGTGGTGGATGAAGAGAAAGAGGGCAGATGGTGTGGCAAGGAGCTTTCAGAGACGAGATGTCTGGTCAGAGGTAGCGTGACTTGGGATCTTTTGTGAAGTCACACTTGCTGGGGAGAGCATTAGACCTCAGCTCAGTTCACAGGAAAAAAGAAATTCAATTCCTGTAATTATTTTGAAACCAGCTCTCCAGGCTTCTATTTCAAAACAGCCAACAAAGATGTAGAAGCTGACAGCTAGGAGCAGAAGACTAAATGCATTTTTTTTAATCAGGTGAGGGTAACTCACCTTTGCAGTGATTTCCTAGGGGAGCAGCAATCCATTGGTAATTTCTTTAGTCAAAATGAGATATTTTTCTGAAAATCATGCTGCAGTGTGCATGAGGCTTTATTCAGAAAGTCTTGAGACTTTGTACTCTCAGAACCACTCTATCCAGCAGTCAGCAGACTTCAAGTGCAAAGGTCTGGCTGAGTTTGTTACAGAAATAGAGGCAAAAACTAAGGTATGCTTGGTGTTTTACACTTACTGATTTTGGGGCACTGGTCTCTTCAGCCCAGTGTCCCGGAGAAGCCTTGGACTGGAATTAAGATCAAAATATAGCCTTTGCTTATTTATTATTTGTTTAAGACAATTTTTTGGCATCCCTGATGAAAAAAGTTGAGATCACTGCTGGTCCAGATGCTATATCCACACAGAAAGCTGTAGCTTCCCCAAGGGTAGATAGAGGATGCCATCCCACACGGCAAGCAAGCACAGCATCTGATGGCACACACAAGGGATGCAGAAGTGAAACAGAGTGCTGAGCTCCAGATGTTACTTGGAAGCACCTAGCACTGGCTGAACATATTACAAGGGGTGCAGCCACACAGAGAGTCAGTGCTTAGACTGGAGTGACTTGAGGTGACCCAAGGACTGACTATGCCTCAAAGGTCTTCTGAGCCAGCTGCAGTCATGTGGACTGAGTTCTCTGGGACAGGATTCCTGCTGCTGGGGTCAGCAACAAAGCTGCACCACAGAGTAGCCAGCCAGCCTTGGGACAACTGCCCGTAGCCTCCTGGCATTCTGGCTGCTTTCCACAAGACGTTTCTTCTCGTGCCACAAGAAGAGGCCCAGCAGCACCCTCCCCTCTGCTCATTGGGAATGGTGACCTCAGCTCTGCTCTGGAAGCAGAGGCACAGCAGTGTTCTGACCCCAGAGTGAGGAATCCACTCACAGCTGAGCTCACAGATGCTGGAAAGGTTGAATCTTTCACTCAGCATCTAAGGAGGCATCTTCCCCAGATTCTGAATGGGTTTGTGTTATTCCTTCTGTGAGAAAGTTGCTAATTTCATTAGTAGTTACAGTAAAGCCTTGAACCACCTTAGCCAAGCCCCCTCTTTCCTAAGGATTTCTCCCTTTGCCATGGAAGAGCTGTGCAAGTCCCTAGATATGGCACATTTTCAGCCAGCACGACCATTTTGAGGACAGGTGGATGCAATGATGTACTTCCCTTAAAGAATGGATCTCATGTTCATCTACCAACATGACAATTTATGTCTCATTCCCTGGTAGCTCTGCAAGGAGCAGTGACCAGATAACAGCTTACCTCCAGTGCAGTGTGTATTTTGGTATCTCTTCAGTGTTTGTTTTTTCCTTAGTAATAATTTCACACAGAGACCATGACTCACACTTAATGGGACTTTTCCACTTGCTCTAACGCGCTCAAGTCCTGCTGAGTATGCCTGATGTTGATGGCTCTCTTGCTGCTGAGAGGATGCAAGACAAACTTGTCAGCTAGCAGTATTATTCCAGCAGCATCCTGCACCATCATTGTCTTTCACGGGATGGAGGAGCACGTGTCTTTGGAGGAATGACAGAGCAGCTCAGCTGATCCACGTCCAAAGAGCAGCTGCATTTCTAGAAGTCCTAGCCACAGAGTAAGAAGACAGACTGCTTCTCCTTGAATGTTGCTCTCACAGGGCTAGGCCAGCCTGTGTGCTGAGTGTGTTGTAAGTCATTGGAGAACTTCAAAGTGGTGCCCTGCCTTCAATTTCTGCTGTAGTATTTAACTGCACAAGGTTTGAGACTTGATGACAGATGATGAAAACTTCAGTTTCCATAAAACTTCTGTGTGTACCAGTGAAACTGTATGTCCCCAACGTGTTAGAAGCAGTTTGCAGAAATAGGGTCTTTACACAGGCATAGTCCAGCTGAGCTATTTCTCCCTAAATTACAGTTGAAGTTCCCGGTAGCCAAATACCACATGTATCTACTTTAAAGCCACCCCAGTGCCCTCCTTTCTGAAGGAGGTAATTCCTACTGCTCATGAGACAGTTCAGGAAGCAATAATTTAGGAGAAGTGTCCTAACCTTCTTTTGAAATCTAAAGATATTTCAGTTTGCATGGCAGGACAGAGACTTATGAAGGACTCTCCAAGGGGTTCATCCATCTTGAACTTTGCTTTTCATTGTTCCAGAGATGGACCATAATGAATCACAATCAATCTCCTCTTCTTTAGTTCAACTCTATTTAACATCAAATGTTGGGTGCTGCAAAGTTTTAGCTGCACCCTCCCTGCTGTATCAGTGTTCTCTGTGATTTACTGGTATCTGTCTTTCACAATTCTATCCTGTATGCATTCCAGTTGCTCTGCATTCATTATCCATCACCACAGACTTCCTGTATAACCTTGTTCACATCATTTCTGAGCAGAACTTTAGAGTTTGTGGTGATTAAATTTGCTGGACTACTTACTAAATACATTGATTATTCTGCTTCTTAATACCTCTTTGTCTTAGGGCATTCCTTATTTGACAAATGAGGATAACAATACCCAGATATTAAATGGCTCTGGCTAATTTAGCTTCCTTACTGTCCTGGGTAAGGTCTGTCTTTTACCGGTTTGCATAGACCATAATTGAACAAATCCATCTCTGGCAGAGCTGCATTTGTTACCTCAGGATGTACAACTACACCTGTAAATTATATTTTAAACATGTTCAGTTTTCTTAAAACTGCTACAAAGAGAAAGCACGGTTAGAGCATCAATTTTAATGCAACTTTTGCTATCAAACTGCTAGTTCAGTTTTAATATATATATCCCCCCCAAAAAATGTTATCCTCTCTATAGCTGCAAACCAGATTAATATTTTAAGCAATTCAACTCACATTTAAATTTGGATCTGAAGGCATACCCCATGGTAGCTCTGAATGGGTGAATGAAATATTTTTGTCTTAATGATTTAAAATTCTTTGCTTTTTTAGACATAAAATTATTGAGACTTAGTTCACTGGATTTGTACATAAGGCAGGAGGTGAATCACTGTAAATGCTCCCCTGTTCTCACACTCTTGGCTGTATTGGTACATTTTATGGGTGACATCAATGCCAAAATGGGTTTGTGAATCTTTCAAAAATATTTTTAAATTCAATTTTAAAGAAAAGCATCTTCTTAAAAAGTGACAATGGAATTGGCATGTGAGTAAAGAACAGTGCTTGGCCAGAAGTCATCAAAATCAGTCTTTCTCTGGACTTCAATAGGTTTAGGTCAAGTCTTAAATATTTTAACATTGATTCAGCACTCAAGAAAATCAAGGGTAACAGAGAGGAGCTGGGTGACTAGAACCTACAGTTCTGCTTCTGAAACCGTGGGACAACGGTGTGTGGAGATGATTTCCCAAAGCAAATAGAGGGCCTTAAGGCTGCTCTAAATGAAGTCCATATTAGGCTTTTTCCATCAGGAGATGCGACCTCTTCAGAAGCAAAGTGTTTCTTGGAAATAGGTTCCTTTCATGAATGTTTTCCTGTAACTCCTTTTTTTTTTTTCTTCCCCTTGGGGAAATCTACCTGGTTTTGCACTCAATGCTGTATTGAGTATGGAGAAGCCCAGGAGGCAGCTTTGCTACCTGGCTCAGGGGACAGATCCCAGAGCCAGCAACTCCATGCACCAGGGATAACTGGCTGGCATGGATAAGAGACAGGTCTTCTAGAATATTTCTTCTCTGAAATAATTCTTATTTCAAAAGCCTGTAAAATTCTGGAAAAGCCAGCTGCTTCCTTAAATAGGAATTATTTTTACCAGTAATAGAGTTTGCATCATTCAGGGTACATCCTAGTTGTTAAGTGTCCTGGTGGGAGACGGACTCATAGCATGTTGCTAGGTGAATATGTCCGGTATGCATGCAGCTGACTGGGTGAGACAGTGAACAGCCCATGTCTTAATCCTAAAGTCAATTCAATGGAAAAATTAATTTCTGAGTAGGAAAAATAAAATTACATTTTCTGTCCTTTCCCACTCTGCAGCTAAAATGTGAAAAAATTGATCTATCAGCAGTTCTCAGGCACTTATTAGAAATACCACTAATGACTAGATGTGCTGACATAGCCCTACGCAGGCATGTCCACCCATGAGCTCTTCACCCAGACATAATCCCACCATCCCCAGGGCAAATCGACACTTCCCTAATCTCCACCCTTTGTGGCCACAGCACCCCAGTTTTGTCCCACGCAGCTGCCTTTCTCTCTGGGATGCGAGTGATCCCCCTGCAAACTCAGGAGGTGTTTTCCATCCTCACCTGGCAAACAGCATCCATCTGTTCTCCCCAGTCTCTTCCTGTCCCTCCTTTCTCCTCCTGCAGCCAGACCTGATTTTGCTTTCTTTCTCCAGTAACTTTAGTCATTATCAGTGTCTGGTAACTTCCTTGCCTGCTGGGGTTGCGAACATCTTCCACAAGGGCACAAATATCTCTGAGTATACACCCACAAAGCTGCCAACGCGTTCAGTGCCAATACGCCTCGCTTTCTCCGGTACCAACTGTGCTCCCCAGTCCAGGAATGCTCAGGCTTTGTGGCAGGGCCTGTGACTCCAGCTTTCTGAATAATTCTCTCTGATAACCATTTTTCAAGAGCATCTTTTGCATCAGCTTCACCAGTGATGTGCTTTGGTAAATATTTCACCGTATTTAAAGCTTGCAGGTAGATTTCTTCTTATTTCCAGAATTCCCATTCTGTGCTGTTTTGATGGGATACTTGAAAGAAGATTGAGTAATTTCCACTTAACGACTGAGCTTCAATTTTAATTGGGTGTCAGGTTGGGTTCTGAATTTAAATTGATCTGTGCATTGCCTTTCTTTCCTTTCTCTTCATTCTTCTCCTGATCTCCACTCCCATGGGACAGCATGACTTTTGCAAAAGCTGTTCTAATGCTTTTCCCGTCCATGCTCCCTGCATTGCCAGAGTTAGCACAAAAGCAGAGAGAAGGATGAGAAATCTGAAAAATCCACTCAGACATCTTTCATTTCTTTTAATGTGCCCTAAAAGGCCACAAATTAACATGATCCATCTTGCAGAACTGGTCAGAACATTTCAATTTTAAAATGTAATTGTTGTGGGTTGATTTTGGTGTTTGTTTTGTTGAGGTCTTTTTTAAAAATTATTTTCTATTAATGCTCTTCATCTTTCAATAAAAATAAAAGCCAAAGGAGGGTTCTTTGGAAAAATCAGGTGAAACACTGGATTCATCCAAGGTCTGCACCCCCCACCTTCATATCTGCCCGGATACCTGCCCCTCCATTTCTCAGGCAGGTGCCAAGGAGCTGGAGGTAGCAAGAGGCATCAAGAATTTTCAGGGGTCCTCCTGGGAGCCCCTGTCCAACAGCCACAGAGGGGCACAGCTCCTTCTGCACACCTTTGCCTTGGTAGGAAGAAAGAAGGAAATCAGTTTAAAAGCAATGAGTGGTTTTAGGGGAGAGAAGAAAATTCAGACAATGCTGAAATGTTTTGGTGAGCAGCTTTGGAAAATAAGGTTTTAACAAATTGTTATCCTCACACACTGTTATCATGTTCCAGCCAGTCAGTTTAACCACTTACTCACCAGACATTCTGTGAAAGCCAAGGCGCCTCCTAGCTGTGAGTATGCATTCTTAAAATGTTATTTTAAAAGCCACTTGTATTCTTTAAATAAAAGAAACAGGGAGACAGACTGCTGTGAAGTGAGCAGAAAATCCTGTGGATCCCAGATAGATAATCCTGAAGCAAAAGCAAACATTAGCATCAACAGGACTACCAGAGGGCAAGTAGATCCATAGGTTTCAGAGGAAGCATTCATATGAGGAGGGTTAGCACAGGGGTTTCAGTCAAACAAAAGCCTTTTGAGCTTACCTGGGTACTACTCACTGCAGTCAGCAAGCTCTTACATGTCCTCCGTTGGGCTCATTGGAGTTGGTGGTGAAAGGTCTTACCAGCAGGGTTCTGTCCTATGGACCCTGCTGCTGCAGGAGTTCACAGCACCATATGGGAGTATGTACTGTGTGGTATAGATATATGAAATCCATGCAACTTGGGTGGAAGCACTGTTTGGTTGTCCTAAATAGCTTCACTGCTGAAACACTGACACAGTCTCTGTGAGTTCCAGCTACACAGACAACATCTTTATGAGCTTCAAAGGCCAGGGGAAGAAGGCCATATTTTTTCTTGGTACTAAAATGACAGTTAAAACAAAGCAGACTGACTGTAATTCTGTCAGCGACATTATCTACTGCATTCAAATTACCTGGCATGAGGAACTTCATCAGCTTTCCTATGCTTTTCCCTATATTTCTTGCAAGACCCCTGAATGCTGTCCAGCTCATAAATTCAGAGTGTTTAATTGTCATCTTGTAAAAGAAAATTAAAGAGGTGTCAGCATGATGATTGCATCTGCCAAATCACATAGTGACAATGTTCAGGCTGTTTAAAGGTGTGAAGTGTGTGGCTCATTTGATTGCTGGAGCAAAACCAGGTCACTCAAGCTGAATAAACATTTGTCTTGATCAATGGTAAGAATCTGACTTTAAAGCCTTTTTGTCCTTCTGGTCTGACTTTTTTGGTAATCTGGTTTTTCAGCTGTACTGGGTCTAATAAAGCACATCCCACTGCCTGTGTGTCCAATTGTCCCTCACAGGTTGGATCCTCAGCTGGTTCTGCACCAGATTGCAACAGCTGGTATTAAATACACCAGTTAGGGCCCACCCTGAACTCCCTGTAAATGTGCAAATGTCTCATCCTGGCACTCAGCTCTCAATCATATCAGTAATCTCCTTACAAAAAACGAGCACTTTTTTGTGGACAAGACCCTGAGATGATGTGAGAAGGTAACAGCCAAATACAGAGATGATGATGATGCAGTTGACAACAGGAAAGACAGATTGAAGGATCCTGGGTTTGTTGCATTTTACACTTGGAAAAGTGCCATTTCCTGCAATTTGGCTTCTGGTTGTAGTTCTTTCTCAATGTGTTTTCTTTTGTATTGCCTTTGTATCTCTTCCATTCAGTGTCAAGAGTGCAACTTGCTCCCATGGTCAATATGATCACCAGTGGTGTTGACAGTCCCTTGTTGAAAGATCCCTTATGGTCCTCTGCAAAAACCTCTCTTCGGGCCACAGATCTCCAGGGTCCCTTCCAGCCCAAATTATTCCATGAGTCTGTGAAGGAGACATTTACCTCTCAACCACACTTGGGTGGCTGTAAGGCAGGTGATGAGGATGCATTGTAAGTTGGTTGACAGCCAAATCTGAGGGGAGCCTGGGGGAGAGGCAGGCTGGCTGAAGGACAGGCAGCAGGGAGCTGTGGGAATGCCAATTTCAGTGTGTTCTGTGTAACCTCTTGTGGACTCTCTCAGAAAAGTACGATGGATGATTGAATGAATCATTATGAGTGTGTGGGCTCTGCCTTCCAGTGGGTGAGATCTGTTTCACTCCAGCTTTGTCTCACATTATAAAGAAGTAAAAATGTGCTCTTCTGGAACTTTTTATTTATATTTCGCAATAAAAGCTCTGACAGCTGAAATAAAGCCCTTCGTGGATTTATTCTTTTCAAAAGTACAGGCTCAGACTCACAGACAAGTAGAAATTGTGGGAAGAGAAATAGAAGATTTGGGCTTACAAGCAAAATAAGTGATAGATGACAATAAAGTGGGAAGATGGTGGGCAGGTGGCATAGCTTTAAGCATCATGGCTTACAGCCATTTCTAACTGTCCATTTTCTGCCTCAGCCCAGGAGTCAGGCTGAGTAGGAGGAAAGGCCGTAACAAAACCACCATGCTTAGAGAGCAAGGACCAAGGGTGTTCTCCCAATAGCCATAGCTTTTCAGCACTCAGGGGACAAGGCTGTCCTCGTGGCAAGATGTTGTACCTAGATAAGTAATTTCTGAAGGCAGGTAGAGCATCTGTCTGTGTTTCTGGTACCAAAGGAGGGTTGAGGTACTCATGAGATGGGACTTTGAGCACAACCTATTGTGTACTTGTGCTTTCACAGCCTTCCTTTGAATCTCTTCTGTCTTTCTCTTTCTTTCCTGCAAGTCACTGCGAGCTTCTGCTTGGCCTGTGAGGAGAGGAGATGGTCGTGGAGGGAGAGGCTTTTCTGATGCTGGAGGAAGTCTGAAGAAGGAAATACACTGTTACATATTGCACTTTCTGGAGAAGATCATAGATGATCGGGAATGATCATAGATGATCAGGGAGGAGCTGAATCACAGAAGAAGAAGAATCACAGAGGTCCATGCTGTGTGTTGTACAGTATCCTAAACATCCCTGGCAAGAAAAAAGGAACATGTTAAAAACATAACACATAGCTTATGAAATTTCTTCTCTCCTGTATTCTGGTATTTGTCAAACCATAATAATACAGATAACGTGTTATACAATGGGCTAAATATACTGGTGACATAGACACTGAAGATAAATGAGGACAAGGAGGAATGTTACCTGGAGACATTAACTCCCTTGTTATTGCTGGCATTACGCATCCTTCCAGATTCTGTCTTTATGTCTTCAATGCTGAAACTGCCTGATTTTGAAGTCTTACTGAAAGCTAAACTTTCTACATCATTTTAACAAGTTAAGGAATTATAACTTTATCAGAGACGTTCTAAGAAATACCTCTTTTTTATTTAATTTTTTTTTCAAGAGCTTTCCAAGATTTATGCACATAAGTTCCAGTTGAATATGGTGAGGTAACAGTCACAATCTAGCAAAAAAATTTGAGAGATGTCACAAAACTGCTTAAGAGGTTACCAGTCTTCCTCTCAGCTCCTACTTCTCAGTTATCAGAAAATCCCTCCATCCTTGACTCACTTTCTGCCTGGGGTTTCCTAAGCAATCTCATCTGGGACTGGTGCTGGCATACCTGGATGACAGCTGGGGTTTTTATGCATCCTGGGGAACAGCAGAGGTGGTGTGGGTGCTTTTAACAGTTTTACCATCACACACTCCCATGAAGCCACCGTAATAAATGTGTGGCAAATCATTGTCTGCAGATGAACAAACAGAAATAAAAAATAACAGTCATTAGTCTCGAAAAGAGGTGAGTCTTCAGCCTTGTACACAGAAGGCTGTCTTCATGGATATGTCAAACTTTTTAGCACTCAGGCAAAAGAAACCTATGCCTACTGTCTTGACATAGTGAATTACAGACCCCTGATGATTCCCAAACCCCATCCTGCAGCTCAGCCTTACAAATCAGTTCAGCTCATTCCTGCCTGGTGATTTAAGGCAGAGCTCCCAGGCGAGCATCTCAGCTCCAGACAGGGTTAGGCAGTGACTCAGCAAGGGGACCAGATGACCTCCACTGCATTTCATTATCTGTCTAGGAACCCAGCATAAGGGACACCATTGCTTCATCAAATGGCTATCAGGTTTTTTTGCCTGGCCATAGCCTCTTTCTGTGTTGAAAACTAAAAGCAGAACTTTTCCTTTCTCTTTTCATCATTATGTTCCTGAAAAAGTAGCAGTGGTGCCACTTCTCCTAAGCCTGTGAAGAGAGCCTGAAAAAATGTGATGGCTTTTATGGAATAAAAAGCCAAACGTAGCACAGGTATGTATATATAACAGAATCTCCTATGTTATCTCCTATGATAACAGAGCCCTTACATGCACCAAAGCCAGGCTTCATTCATTTGCTTCCACTGTTATTGATAAAAGACTTTAATTTTTCCCTCATCTCACACAGGTTTATTAATTCTTAAATCAAAAATGCATTGTTTTGTTGTTCCCCAACTGGAAATGCATATTCTGAGACCAATTAAATTAACATACGGGGTGTATTTCTCATTCTGGCAAACAAATATAGAAAGATCCTTGTGAATATTTTTCCTTGCAGGAGTCTGT
Organism: Zapornia atra; assembly: GCA_013400835.1. Taxonomy (NCBI): domain Eukaryota; kingdom Metazoa; phylum Chordata; class Aves; order Gruiformes; family Rallidae; genus Zapornia; species Zapornia atra. Next base: position 20,801 of record VZTU01028879.1, read on the forward strand.
GTTTCAGTTCTGATCTACTCCACTGAATATTTTGATAGTGCTTTGTAAGATATGTGGATGTATTTACTTGGTTGTCTCTGAATATACAGAGTTGTGCTTTTAAAAAGATTTCTTTTTTTTTTCTTTAAGAACTAGAAAATGAGAAATTTAAAAACAAGGCTATTTCTTTTGCATTTGGACTTTCCACCTTTTTCCTTGAAAAAAACTGAGAAAAAATTAAGGAAATAGAAGTATTTTTTAAATCTAAATTGAAGCCAATTAACCCAGTGTACATGCCTAAGAATTATTTGTTTTCTTCATTCTAAATGAAAAGTTTACATTATAGGTTAGTTTTGATAGATTAACCATATTGATCTATAGTAACAAATCAGGTTCCATCAAAGAAATGGATAAAATAAGAACCTTTTTTTCCCAAGCCTTTTATTCAAATATGGATATTATAGATACTCAAAATATTAATAGCAAAATGCTTTTCTATCTCCCTCAGCATTCTCAGGAACAGAAGTGCTATGCTATCATAAGAAAGCTCCTAATTTACTGGTGATGCCACATTCAGGATTGATTGCAAATTGCACCAGGGAGTATATTCTGATAATATTTCCGGACCAATTTTGATGACTCAAGAGGTCTGGATAAGATTTGAAAAACACAGGTGGTCTTCTAAATGCTTCTTTTGTTTATCTCATTATTACTTTAAGGATCACTTTATACCAAGTAGATTGAATTCGCCAAATGTCCAGATACATTTCATTGCTGATGTTATGGCCATTGTTATTATTAACATTATCAATAATAAAAATAATAATATGGGAAATATCTCCAGTAATAACAGCATCAACAATTATACAAACATTGTGGCCAGTTCTGCTCTCTGTTTCTGACTAGCTTTCTGGCTTAAAACAAAAAGCTTGAGAAATTAAACCTAGGTAAAAACATAATAGAAACAGGGTAAATTGCTTGTCACAGCAAAAGGAAAGAGAAACAGAGCACCAGTTTGCTGAATCGTGGATTTTTTTCATTAATTAAAATAAAGAACATAAAGAAATTGAACATTCTGAAAAAGTTAAGTGCCTTGTTTAAAACAACAGGCCATTTTATACCTTCAGAGTCTATTATTTTACAGTGCAGGACACAAATCAAAGTTGGAATGAATTCTTTTCATCCTTTCAAGGGAAGGATTTAGTTTAGCCTCTGCTACTGTTTGCTCAGCACTTCGGTTCACTGGAGAATATTTCTCTTCTCAGATGCCTTTCAGAATGGAAACATTCCAAATCATGGGATCATTATTAAATGAATTATCAGATTTCCATCCAGCTCTCATTCTGGGCTTGCAACACAACTTGTTATGCCAGCAATCAGACTAAATAATCTATACACAGAAAATCCAACAACGTACCTGTAGGCATTTTGTCCCATCAATGAGAAAGAGTTGCTTGTTTGGGGTTGGAGGGGATGTTATATATACTTGAAGTTAGGCAATGACTGAAGTATATATTTTCTTCAATTGCAGTAAAATCCAAGGCGATGGGTTCATAAATGTGTATTTGATGGGCTGTCCATGAATTGTCCAGCTGTAGTTTCTAATCAACATCATACATTTGAGTGAGCACTGAAGCACTATTCTCTTTTATACTAGATTTGCTGGTTTTGATGTGTTCTCAAGAGTAGCATCAAGGAACTTTCATAAAGACTAAGGTGCAGCAACATTCATTGCAAAGGATATATTAATGGAAACACTTTTTAGACAGGAGCTATCTCCAACTGGTGCATGTTGTAAGGACAACCACCTTCAATGGAGCAAGCCCTGTTGGTCTCCTTCATTTAACAAATATTCACTAGTGAAGCTATTTGGTATCCTAAACACTTTCCAGCTGTGTTGACAAGTCCTGCATAAATATCAATTGGACACAAATTGGTGTAAAATATGTGTGAGCTTTTGATTATTTTTTTAGTAATTAAAATGTAGGTCCAGGCGTTTCTACTCAACACTAATTGCAAAACAGTGCTTCAGCTTCTTAAATTATCAGAACTGACCAAGCCCACAGAAAGGAATCACATTACTTTTCTGAGGTTACTCATTTCTAGGATATTTCTGCAGCTTGTAGCAATACAGAAGTAGGACAACAAAAATGCATTTGCTGAGTCTTTATGATGCATCTCTGGTAAATTACAACAGCACAACTACACAAGGGTTGTGCTGCACACTGACAGCTCTTTGTAACTCAAAGTCATTGCAGACAATGGACTATTAATTAAATTATTAGCATTCCTTTAGAAAGAGGAGAAGCTTTGCACTGTATACAACATCCTGTTTCTTTCTCAAGAATCCCATATTCACCTGAGATCATTAAGAAAAAGCAGGAATGGGGGAAATCTTGTCTTGACAACTCAGATACTTTACAATGTACTCTCCCAAAGACTTATGAGACCTGTAGAAAAAGGACAGTACTAACCCTTGCCTGCTGACTCTGAAACAGCCAGACTGACAGATCACCTGCAGGTACGTTTGCAAATGTTTACTTTCTTTCCAATGGTGACAAAGTTTATATACATATAATGAGAAAATGCTTCATTACCATTCTCAGATTCACACATGCAGGCTAAAACATCAAAAAGTGGGGAAAAAATACTCAAAAAGAGAATGTAGATCTGGTATGATTCTAAAGCTGAGAATGTGTTCAGATCAAAAAGGGTAGCTGAAGTGCATCAAAGGGGTAAAGAGTAGAGTAGCACACAGCAGAGTAGAGCCACTTTAGAGTAGAGCAGAGCAGAGCAACTTTAGAATGGAGTAGAGCAGAGTTAGAGGGACAGTCAGTGTACACTTTCCTTTTCTTCAAGATTAGCTGCTGCAGGAATAGTTCCAAAATGGAGCTACTATGAGAAGCAGCTTCTTTTATTCTGTGAATAGAAGAATCTGCTTCAGGGGCTTTAATCTGCTCTTACAAGAGACAGTTCCATTGAAAAATAGTTTACACAATAAATACACTGTGATCCAAGGATGTAACAATGAATTTTCCTCCACTTCAAAAAAAAACATGCACTAGAAATAAGCTATGAGCTAGTGAAAAGGCTTTCCATACATCCTAAGAGAAACCTGGGCAGGAGGATCCTACAAGACCCACAGTTCCAGTCTCAGTGTTCTGATTACATATCATGAAAGTAATGAAAAAGGCCGTGACTGTCAGTCTGAATGACCATCTGCAAAGTAATTGCATCTCCTGGATTTCATTCCAGGTGGGTAGACTGGAGTTAACTCAATTGATCAGTCCCTAGGGGACTTTACAGGGAAGGCGTTCCTTCTCCATCCACATGTGGATGGGGAGAGCAAGATTGGAATAGAACGTACAATTTATCATTATGGTTTATATAAATACTTGCAAATAATGATCAGAATAAGCATATTAAAATGTGTCTGCAGATGCACATATACTATGTGAGTGAATTAGAGAACATAATTTATTATCAGCTCACTTTGCTGCTCATCTGGACTACTTGACAATCTGAAATGGTGATAAATGAAAAAGCTCTGAATACCACATGGTAGAAGAATCAGAAGTGATCTATCCTTATTCTTTTCTGCCAACTAAACCCCTGGTTTTAAATGAAATGTTCTTCATTCTTTGAAGTAACTTCAATTGCTTCCATTTGGTCCAAGAGTAAATTTAGTCCCTGAAATTCAATAAACTCTATTGGAATGAGAAACTGACCCCCAGATTCCTGAGGATCTAAAGACATCAACTTCTCAATGATACAGCTAAATATGCAACTGAAAGCCTTAGGTTTAGATCAAAGAGTCTGACTACAATTCATTCAACAGGACTAATCCCATTTACCTCATTTGTATGAAGATTCTCCCTTGTTTTGACCAAATTCTCCCTTGTTTTGACCAAAGTCAAGGGCAGATGCTGGACATCATCCTGCAAGTCTGATGCCGGGGCTGCAGCAGAATTAAACATCCTGTAGCACAGGAGGAAAGATGTCAATGACAGGGTAGTCAGAAGCAGAAGACCATTTTCATGTTAGAGAGCTAAAGGATGAATTCTACAAAGTCACATACGTGGCGGGAAGGGGAACTAGATGACCTTTAATGTCCCTTCCAACCCAAACCATTCTATGTTGGTATTCTTTTCAGAGACCATCTGAATGATCATCTATAGTGCTCCTTAACCCAGGTAAAAATTAGCTCCCATGTATTTCCATCTATCCTTCCCTCCTCAGCCTAAGGACACGCTTCTCAGTCAGTGTAAGGTGAAAATGTCCATTAGCACTGAAGCTGGAGCCATCGCAGGCAGCTGAGAGTAGGATCTCCAACACTCATCTGCAATTCCACTTCAGCTTCCTCTTTTCAGTTCACAGCAGGATTCACCCTTTTATTTCTTGGCCTCTGATCAAAAACTAGCTAATTACCAAAGCAGCACGGAGCCTAGATGATTGACAGATAATGTCCCATGAGAGAACAAAAAGCTGCATTTGAAAAGATAAGACAATAAAGATATTTCAACAAGAAGTCAAACAGCAGGCTTCCAACAGGGAGTGCTAAAAGACTCCCAGATCATCACACCAGAATGGGTCTTTGTCAGCTGGCTTCATGAGAAGTGACAATTTCTAGCTCTTTCATTCAACATGTGAGGCACCTGAACTCAGTTACTAGTCTTATCAAAATGATCAAACACAGCTTCAGATCGCCACAGGAGAGAGGGACATGAAGCATTTCACACATGATTTTGTGTTCTTTTCCATCTTTTATCTCCCTTTCTCAGAGGTGTATCACCAAGAAAAAGCATGTCAGAAATGTATGTATTACTGTGACACTTGCAATGCCAGCTTTGCTTTGCTTTTTAAAAGTACTTTCAGGATCTCAGCCGCTTGCAAGAGCTCTGGAACCATTGAAGAACCACTTCATTCATGAGGAACTGACCTGGCCTACACATGTCTGGTTCCTGACATGCAAAGAGGAAAGGAAACTTGTTTTCTACCTACTTTTTTTCATCTTGACTCCTAATTTCAGGGGTTGATTTCTCTGATATGAGCAGTAGCCGTAGAGAAATAAGAGAGCCCAAGCCTGTGGCTCTCCCAGACCCCAGAACTAGAAGATGTCAATCATCAATGTAATGGCTACTTGGGAAAACAAACACAATCATTCCAACCATCCTCCCCTTTCTTCTTCTTACCCCAGCTCTATATGCTGAGCATGACATCAATTGGTATGGGATATCCCTGTAGTCAGTTTGGGTCAGCTGTCCCAGCTGTGTCTCCTCCCAACTCCTTTTTACCCCCAGCCCATTCACTGGTGGGGTGGGGTGAGAAGCAGAAAAGCCCTTGTCTCTGTGTAAGCATTGCTCAGCAGTAACAAAAACATCCCTGTGTTATCAGCACCATTTCAGCACAAATAAACAAAGCATCCTAGTAGATACTGTGAAGAAAATTAACTCTATCCCAGCCAAAACCAGCACACATGCAGTGGGCAAGGAAAGTGGCCAGCTTTCTCAGGGGCCAGGTACAGTAACAGTGCAACAGCAAGCCACAAGTCACAAAGGCAGCTCATCCCTGCTCCCAGCCAAAGCAATTCAGTGGGTGACAGCAACACCATGCCCTGTGTTTCTTTAGGAAAGGACCTGTTAACTGGGAAGGAGGCAGCCTGTGAGACTCTCCCATGTGAACTGTCTTAGGGACCCAATGAGAACCTGCATGTCCCTGCAACCAAAGAGGCTGATTTACAAATGTCAACACAACACCAAGGGCATCATTAATGCTACACGGTTCAGATTTCAGGCTGCTTTCAGATGCTTGAATCCTTTTCTGACTGAACTTGAGGATGTTTTGATTCAGCACGATGCCTCCAGGCAAGCCAACAAATAGATGACTCTGTAAACAACACTTTAGAGCCCTTCTTAATCAGAGGTCTCCTCTTGGTAGCTGTGACCTTTACCCTTCTCAGCTGTGTAACAAATCTCAGTGCATTTTCCCTGGGACAATTCCTCCAGAAAGAACAACTCTAATTTAGAACAGTTGGTTTCATAAGCAATCACTGTCATTAAAAGAAAATAACAGTACAGCATAATTTACGTGCATTATAATAAGGATAAGAATTTCTCAAGCACACTTAATTTTTAATACTATATGCAGGCTAATTACTGTAATAAAAACATAAAACTGCTTCTCAAGCCCCAGAGAGCAGTTTAATCAAATCTGCTAAAATATAAATAAAATATTTGTTGTGAAAAAGACAAAAGTTATTATCAAGACGTTAGTGCTGCTGTTTATCATCAGGGATGATGAAGAGGTGTTTTGTCACATGTTTCTCCACTAGCAGGAATGTCTCTGTGTTTGAATTCAGTTGAGACATGAAAGTGCTATTCCTGAACACGATCAGGAATCGATTCCCTGTGACACCACCGAGCAATTACTGTGCCATTAAGTTCCATTAAGGTGGAGACACTGCCAAAATTAGACTCGGCAATTAAAATACTAAATGAAAGTGTGTGATCCCCATACTATCCTATCTTTTACATGTCAAAAGAAGAAGTGTCAAACAATATCAGAACTGAGAATTTTGACTGAAACTTGTACAAATCAGAAGTTCACAAACTTTGCCCACACTTTGGCCAAGCTACCAGCCCTGAATGAAATTAGAGTCACACTGATCTGCATCATCCTTCACTGGATAAAAGTTCTAGAAGTCATCTATTAATTAATTTTAACACAATGGTTGTTTTTAAATCCTACAGCTACGTTTGAATAAAAGTCGGACTATTTAATTTCACTTTCATTTCTGCATGTTGAAACTGTTCAAACAATGGTTTTCCCTGAGGTAGGAAAAGCCCCCAAGTAATCAGTGATCTGTGTAATATAATTCAGTCTGGGAAATACAGTAACTATCAGAGAAAGTGCCTGAAAGCAATTTAGGAAATATATAAAATCACCCAGGGCATTGTACAGTTACATTCTGAAGTTAATAGATAGATCCTTAAACCCTAACAAATTATGTCTGCAAAATATTTCTGCCTGATGGTGTCTTTTGCCAGACAACCATGCTTCTGCTCCACACAAAGTGCATTCAGATGCACACTTGCAATTCATAATGTAACTGGTGCTGTATGGGTACTTCCATCCGTGCCATGCCATCACAATGCATCAGCCAGCTGGCTCCCAGTGCACTGAAATACTCTCTGAGAAGCTGTTCTGAAAAGTACAATAAGGAAACAGTTTTATTATCTTCAGATCACACATGCAAGTGGTACACGGTGTATGATTGTCTTCTGCCAGAGTTCCACCTGATTCTCATATTGAAAATAAAGCACATCCATGATTTCATCTCCCATGTGCAGGAAAAGCTGTTTTCGGTTCCAGCCACCCATGTCAGTACCCTTCATACCCTGGGATGGGAAAGGAGCTTGTCCCTTGCCACCCTTTAGAGATAGCTGGGCCCCAACTGAGAAAGGGGCTTCACCAAGCACCAGCCCATTGGAAGCAACGCCATGGGCAATATCAAAAACCCACCTTTGTCGAAGTCCCTTGCCACTCTGGGGTCCATCTTTTTCCAGATGGGGTGGGAGTAGGCACTGCATGACTTCAAAGCACTTCACAGTGGCATTGCAGGCTGAAAAAAGACCCCGAGGGGTTTTTTGTGTTCCTTGTACTTTCTCTTTTTTTTTCTTTTGTTTGTTGGGTTTTTTTATAAACTAGTTTCTCATAACAGTTTTGTTCTGTTTCTTCAGCAACAAATATATATTTCTGGGCTATAGCTCTGGGAGAGATTCAGCCCAGCAGGTTAGAATCAGCTAATATCACTGGATACATCCCAAAGGAAGAAAGGGGAAGTTACGGCTATCAGGGGTAGAGCCAGCATCCTTCCTCTTCACTTTTATACAACTGCAAGAGAAGCCAAATGACTTCCTGCAGCCTGCATCATGCAACTGTATATCTTTGTTTTACATACACATTTCCACTGGTCTCAGCATCACCAGGACCCAGGAGTAAGACGAAGGGAAGAGATTTCCCTTGAGAAAACACTCTAGAACCTGTTATCGCTTGAACATCTGGAAAGGCTTGCAGGAGTCCTGTTACTCTGAAACATCAAGTCTTAGCCAGAAGTTTGTTAAAGACTGCAAAAATGTCTCATCTTCCACAATCCATATGTCTGCCTCTTCTACAGTAAGGATGGTTTGAGGGACCACCTGACTTTGGGCTATGGACCACCATGCACAGGCGAATGCATGCGCTTTGTTGTTGATGATCCCTTCCTAGTGAAAGTGCCTTCCTTTTGAGCCAAACCACTAACGTCCTCTCTTTTCTGTCAGTCCATTACTCTCATTAATCTGTGGATGCTGGAAACAATACAGTTCCTTCCACTTTGTATTAAGAATTGCAACATTACCATGGAAGTGACCTGATAAATGGTCCATTCAGCTGATAATTTTACTTCAAGCACTGAAAAAAATTGGCACCAGAATACACCCCCATTTCAATCCTAAAATATATTCTGTGTCACGTTAAAAAATGTATATGACTTACACTAATACAATTAAACTTAGACAAGATAAACGCTCAAATTTTCCTTGAACTGCAATTTCCTTCAAGAGCACTCAGGTCTCTGGATGCCAGGGACCTTTCAAGCTTAGATACAGTAAAGTTAAAAGAGTCTTTCCTATTTTAGCCATGTCGCCTTTTTCTTCATGGCACTTGAGAGATTTAAAATAGGCTGAAACTCAGAAAAAAAAAAAATCCACACTGAGGACAGTTATTTGTGACTCTGTCATTCATCCCTTCTCTCTCCTAATCCTGACAGTCGTGCTAGCTTGACTCCTTGTTATGCAATTGCTGTACCACATCACCCTGAATTTACCAAACAGATTGCACTGCCAAACAGGTAGGTGGGATTTGCATATGTCATACTTGAAATAAACAGGGGCTAACTCCAAATTTATCCATGTGTTTGAACGGTTCTTGCAGTGTATAATGAGAAACAATTATATTAAAAGTCATACAAGAATGAAATGTTATGGCTTAAGGCTTGCAGAAATAACCTTATAAGTACTGTGCGAAAAAATATTAACAGTGATAAAACTATAGCTAATTTCAAAATAGGGATGTTAAATCTTAATTTCAAGCTTTGAATCAATGTATCATTTACCCTGTGCTTAAATGCTGAAATATTTCTTAATCCATTCTTTACATGGATATAATCTGAGAACTTGGATTTAGCCATACACTTAATGGTTTTACTAAACTGGCAATTTAATGCTTTAATTGTGAAGAATCCTTATTTCCAGAGTCAGTGGTGAAGAACAATCTGCTCAGCAAGCAATTTATGCAAATTGACTTTAATGAAAACTCTTCCCTGCTTTACTAAAAATATAGAAACTTCCGAATAAGGTTTTTCATGTCTTATAGTGCTGAGTGTTTCATTTCTTGTAGTTCTTTGGGGCTTTTCATCAAAATTAAAATTAAAACATCTATTTAGGAGACCCGCTTTTCTATTTGAAAACTTGATTTCTTGTTTCTGAGTGTGATGCAAATAATTTTGGCAGAGGGAAATGAATAGAGTGTTTATATTCAATAACAGGTTGTGTGCATCTGGCTGTGTACCAGAGATAATTGAAATTCAGTAGAAATTAAGTTCCCAGACTCCCATTCTAATGACATCCCCTCATTGAATTGAGAGATGATATTTCACTTGGAGGAAGGGTAGCAAATACAGGAATTTGGGACCAGACACTAGGAAAAAAATAATAAAAACTGTAAGAGATAGCAGTAATAGTTATATCACATGATGGATTTCTTCCTCTTAATCTGTTGCGTATGGAAAGACGCTTCAGAATTAAGTCAGTCTCACATAGCTTTAAGAATACTCTGGAACGTGATGCTCAGCTGAGCACACAGGTGTTTGGGCCTCTGCAATATAGGTATAATCTTTCTTCTGCTGTATGGGTCAAAGCGTGAGGGTGAAATCATAACATCACAGAATCATTTGGGTTGGAAAAGACCTTTAAGATCATTGAGTCCAACCGTAAACACAGCAGTGTCACAGACAGCAATAAAACCTCTGTCCTAGAGACCAGTAGATGGTGGGCGGGGAATCTGCAAGAAAACAGGCAGAACCCTGTGTCACAGGACAGACAATACTTAGAAAAAGTAGGACCCATATAAATCTTAAAGACATAATACAAGTTTGGTAAAAAAAAAGAGTTGTCGAGGCCCTTTCTCATTTTAACATCCTTTGATGACTTGTAGCCTTCTGAATGTACTTCTTATATTATGTCTTACACCATTTTTATTGACTATGGCTTCTAAAGAAAAGTCTGTTATAAAGCATCAGATTTGTGTGCGTGCTAGCACAGGAGCAATATTTGATTCCCCCATTGCCACAAGGGCAGGTGGGGGCTCCTCACTTGGAAATGATACTCCAAATGAGGTCACAGTTGGTGCCAAAGATATAGCTAATCTTGTGGCTGTGACAGCAAGCCAGAGGGAATATTGTTGTTTCAGTGTGATACATTCTGTGAATGTGTTAAAACATATTATTTTCCATTACTGCCTTGCAGCAGCTGAACGCAGCAGTCAACACTTCAAAATGTATCCCTCTAAGCACCCCCATGCCTACAAGGTAGATAAAGTGAGAGGGATCTGCTGCAGGTCAGGTGTTTGATGTCATTTGTTACACAAACTCTTTATAGTCAAGGCAGAAATGGGCAACTCAAGAGCCAGCTCCTCTCACCTGGACAATTAGCTTAGATTAGACACCTCACTTAGAGATTGCTAAAATTGGGGGAATTTTTCTTACCTTCTAAGAATGACCTGATTTTTTGAGTTACACTCCTCTCAGCCGCAGAGACCATAATTTACTGCAGTGTATCAGCTTGGATATACATTTCCAGCTTGGATATACGTTTCCAGCTTGGATATACATTTCCAGCTTTTGACCCCAGTATTTAGAATTGTTGGCAAAGTTGACTCCAAATAAAACAGCCCTTGCTACAGGCACGAAGCGTCAAGGAGATCATTTTTAGGAGATCGTGGTGAGGTTCCTGTAGTCAACAACATGGATCGACATTAATCCTGGAAAGGATTAGGCTGGAAGCTGCCTACATGGACAAACCACCCTTTTGGCCCTTTGCTGAGGGCTCTTGCACACAATTGGAAGGTCATTCAAAATCAGAAGTAGTAGTTTACTCCAGTTTTGGCTATGGCTGTTGGTGTAGCTGTTGCATACTTACCACAAAAGTGACTTCTTCAAAGCCACAGCACCTGATCCTAGATAGACATGACAAGGAGCCTCCACCATGTGAAATGAAGATACATCGTGGGAAGCATGTGGTCATCCTAAAATCATATGGGTCCTTTGCAACGCAAGCAAACTATCAGACACTGTATTAGCTCCATACTTTTGCTGCTCTCACTCGAGGACTCCCAAAGCTTCTGTGCTTTTCGGTGAGAATGTAAATCAACGAGCAGCCACCAAGAAAGACTGGAATGAGTTTTTCTAACTCATGGTTGTTTTGGCTACTAGTGACTAGTAGGGACTAGGGAGGTGATTCTCCCTCTCTACTCTGCCCTCGTGAGGCCCTATCTGGAGTACTGTGTCCAGATCTGGGGCCCCCAATACAAGAAAGATGTGGAACTGTTGGAGAGGGTTCAGAGGAGGGCCACAAGGATGATTAGAGGGCTGGAGCACCTGCCCTACAAAGAAAGGCTGAGGGAGCTGGGCTTGTTCAGCCTGGAGAAGAGAAGGCTGCGGGGGGACCTCATTGCAGCCTCCCAGTACCTGAAGGGAACTTATAAGCAGGAGGGGATTAAACTTTTTAAAAGGGTAGATAATGGCAGGACAAGGGGGAATGGACTAAAGCTAAAGGAGGGAAGGTTTAGATTAGATATTAGGGGGAAGTTTTTTACAGAAAGAGGGGTAAGGTGCTGGAACAGGCTNTGCCTGTCCTTTACCACCTTTGTTGGTAGGCCAAAAAAGAAAAAAGAAGAAGAAA
>VZTU01028880.1:0-12214 GCA_013400835.1 Zapornia atra
CATCCTGCTTGCCCTTCTCTGGAGTCTTTCAAGGAGCTCAATGTCCTTCTTATGATGAGGAGCCCAGAACTGGACACAGTACATGAAATGTGGCCTCACCAATGCCGCGTACAGGGGCATGACAGGAAATGGTGTTTGACTGGGTGCCAAAGTCAGCACCAGATGGCTGTCTGCGCCACCATTTGGGCGCAGGTTTGTGGCCATGGACACCCATCCGCAGCTCCCACCCCTTTCTGCTGCTCACCTCTTACCGTGGGACCTGGCAAACTCTCACAGGGAGGATGACCAACCCAAACCATTAATTGCTGCACTACCCGTGCCACTCATACTGCTGCTTAGGCGCCAGTGGCTGCTGCTGTGGAAGGAATTGCAAGCTCCATGTGGATGTGAGAGCAGCAGTACTAAACTCGCACACGCTCCTGAAGAGAGCTCTAAGCAAAGGGGCAAGGCTTGCAGGGTAACTGCAGGTATTGTCATAGCATTGATAATTGTGTGTGATGTAGCTTTGAAGTAAGTAGCAGTCAGTGTGACAATGTGCTAGGGCAGCATCGTCATTGTCCCTCAGATCAGTGTCATCAGCGATTCGTGTGCAAACTGAACTGCATCCCGATGATTCTCATGGTGTCTGTGCATAAGGCATGTAGAGTTTTGGAGCAGCAGGTGGGTATAGCAGATAGACTACAGCAGTGCTAAGCGCTGGGCTCAGGTTTGGCTTTTACTGGCTCCTTTTGCTTTGCTGTGTGCACCGAAGACTCTCTCACCCTTAACTTTCACTTTTACCCCCCTTTTAAATGTGATAATTGGCCTTTAGGCAAACGATGTTGCTGCCAAACCCTTTAAGAGTGAAAGCCAAGCATTCAAGCCCTGTGTGTATCCAAGCCCTTTCTCTGGGGTGACCTTCAGAAGCAGCTACAGCACCGGGTCTGCTTGAGCATCTCCTGTGTCTGGAGCTTGGGAGACCCGCCTTTGTTGTGTTTTCGGTGTCAGTGGTGGCCCCTGCTCGCAATGGCTTTCCTTCCTCCTTTGTCAGCTTTGGGAGGGAGCAAACCCAAAGTGGAAGGAGGAGATAGGTAGAGGCCAAAATGAATATTTCAAGCACTTAGAGACTCATTTTGCTGACAAATTCGCTGGTTGATTTCCACGGGAGGAGCATTTGCCAGAGCCTTGCCAAATGCTTCAAAAAAGGAGCTGGATAATGTTAAACATAAACCCTACAGTGTTTGATGGGAGTTTATTCTCTTGTTTTGGGAGTGACTCATCTCCAGCGTGATCCATCTGCTTCACTATGTATATGTTGGAGGGGGGGTGGAACCCAGTGAAGGTCTTGGAGCCACCTCCAAAATGCAGTGTCCTGTTCAGTTATTACTTAAAGCAAGTATCAAGCCTGTGGGCAATGTTGGGAGGTGTGCTGGGAGATATACACGGTCACAGAATCATAGACTGGTCTGGGCTGGAAGGGACCCCAAGGATCACAGAGTTCCAACCCCCCTGCCACAGGCAGCGCCACCGACCTCCAGACCTGGATCTATACAAGGTTGCCCAGGGCCCCATTCAACCTGGCCTTGATCAAACCTTATTTGCTGTGTTTTCAAAGAAGTGTGGGAAGAGAAAGAAGCAGTACATATGGGCAGAGGAAGAGGCGGTAGGTATGTGTTTCGTTTCCTGCCTGGCCAGGGTTGTTGTTTTTGGAACCTCAGCTGTTGTTAGGACGTGGCTTTTTCCTCTCTGCGCATCGCATCTTTGGCCAGCTGACCTGCAAATCGAAGATCAGCATTCCAGCGCTGTTATTAAATGCTCTGCTTCCTGAGGTGACTGTTCAGAGAGCCGAGGGGGCTCCCTTCTCGATTTTTCCTCCTGTCCCTACTCATCATCCTCCCAAGGCAGCAAAAACAGGAAGGGGGAATGATAAAGTGTGGGAATCAAGTGAGGGCTGAGCTAGCAACGCCGTTTCCTTCTGGAAACGGCTCTCTGACGGCAGCCGTGCTTCTGTTCTGCTGAGAAAGAAACTGGGGGTAAACCACCTTAAAATCCGTCTGCAGATGGGGTTCTCTCTCACCTCACATTTTTCTCTGACCTGTTCCTACAATGCTTTTAATGGTGTGAAGTAGCAAGAATGCCCGTTGTATTTGCTGGGTGCTGGCACCTGTGCTTTAGCAAACACCTACACTGTACCTACAGACCAAATTATCCAAAGGGCTTGTTAGCATATCATTTGCATGCAGAAGAAAGTGATGGTGGTGATGGAGCCTTCTTAGAAATCTTTGAAGGACTCTGGTGCTGTTGTGCTTCTGCACGTGACAGCTGCTGCTTTTTCCTTCAACCCTGCTTTTTGCTTTCCTGGTAGCATTTCCCACATACTGTGCAGATTAATGGACTGATAGGAATGTAGTGTTTTCCTCATGTTCCCCCATGGAATTGCTAGCAATACAGAAATATAGACACATGTGAAATGGGATGCAAAAGCCTGCCATGGCTTCCCAGCCTTCCCAGAGCCACCAAGCCTGTCCCAAGGGTTTGGTGGGACTCTGCATGTGTCAGATGTGCCCGCGCTCCTTTTGTGTCGGTACCTGGTGGGCAATGCGGATGCAGTTTTGACATCCATGTGGCACTAATGTTTCCCTCTTCAAGAGCAGTGTGTCCTTTGGCTCTCCGTCTTCAAATGAGTCAACCCATAAATCCAGAGCACCACCATTACTGAGTCCACCGGGAAGGTTTGGGTGGCGGGGGGGGTGGTAGAGGGTGTCTTGTGAATGCTGAGAGAAGTTTCAACTTTGCCCAGGGGTCTGAGGAAACCAAGAAAGGGCTACCTAATAATTTTTTTTCTGTTTTCACATTTCAACTAGAGGAAAAAACCCCTTTGAGCACCAAACTCCAGAACTTTTGGAAAAGAAGCTGTACTATGGCAGTTCCTTCCTAGAGGGCAATGTCATCCAGGGGTCCTGCTCCAGCCTGGTTCACCGTAAGCATGGTAGTTTTATGTCCTGGTGGTCTCCAAGCGAGGAAGAGCCAAGTTATGGGATATGGGCATCTGTGTGTCCCTGCTTCCAGAGCTTGTGATGGAGCAACAAGTGTGAGGTCCCAAGGGCAGTACAAGAGAAAGGAGAGTGTTTAATCAGAAGACTTGGAAGTAAAACCACTCAACATGGGTGCCTTCTGTCTTTTGATGTTTATCTGGTCCCGTGCAGGTTTCCTGCACAGTGATACAGGCAGGACTTATTTTAGAAGCAGCACGGTAGAAATCGGGGCGAAGAATTGTGTTCAGCTGCAGCCTGACATGTACCAGACTAATGCAGTACAGCCTCAGTAAGAACCATTTTCCACCAAAAAGAAAGGGACCACTGGGAATTGCGCTACACGTATAGAAAGCTATGAAGTTATTTATTAGGAATGGTGTATCCTCTGGGTTTGTGGAACTCCCCCCCTCAGTTTTAAGCAAGTGGAAGCTGTATTTACAGGGGGATCAGGGAGCTTTCGTTAATCAAATAGCTGCCAGTAAAAACAGAGGTGATGATCTGGGTTGCCTCACTGAGAATTTACATTACTTGGATTTAAATAAGTGTATCCTACTTTGTGCAGAAACTGAGAGTAGTGATTTGTGCTGCGTCCTCATCGTCAGCTGTGGAGAAGGCTGAGTAAGAAAGCTGACTAAGACGACTGACTGCAAGTTCAGGATTTTCCTGTCCAGCCCCAGGTGTCCGTCTCTTGGCCAAGAGACCGAGGCAGGGTGCCTTTTCTTTGCAGATTGGGGGCATGAAGAAAGCCTCCAAAGCCTGTCCTCTTCCCGCAGCGGCCACCAGAGCCTGTGCTTTGGGAAGGGATTAGGTGGTTGTTTCTTTGTGCTTTCCTTTTTCTTGTTATCCCTTTCTCCACAAAAAATGCACTCTGTTTTTGAGCAAGTCTTTTTCTCTCTGTCATCAATTTTGTTGTTATTCTGAAGGACCTAAGATACTTTTATCCCCCCTATTTTAGCTTAGGAAGGTTTAATAAGCTGCCCAGCCACTGCTTTTGTGAAGTCCATAAAGCACGTGAAATAGTCACAGAGCAAACCCATCCACCAGCGAAAATACAATCTACAGAATAAGTTGTTTCGGAGCAACACTGAGTAATGCTTCATTTGATTCTGTTTTGTTGTGCTTTGGTTTCTTGGTTGCCAAATCAGTGTTGAAAAATACCTGCCAACTGTAATTATTTTACTGGAACCTTAATTCAGGGCCTAATTTTACTGGAAGCCTGAAGGAGGGGAGGAGACCGGAGCTGCAGAGTGGCAGCTGATGTTGAATGATGGCAATGTCAGACATACTTAAGATAAATGAACTTGCTGCTAATGAAAAAAACACTTGATGCTGCTTTTGGCCTGATGTGGTCAACTGTCTCCACAGAAGACTCGTAGCGTGCTGGCCTTTTTGCTCCTGGTCCTCAAGCCTTTGCTGGTGGTTTTGGTCATCTTCCGGTAGGAGCTCTTGTCACACGTGTAACTTGGAGCCCTCAAGCTGGTTGTGGTTGAAATGTGTGTGTTTGAAGAGCTTTGGCTGAAAAGAAAATCTACTACTCTGATAAGGAGATGGGAAGTATTAAGTTGCTTTAAATTCTTGGTTGCCTTAGTGGGATTCGGGTTTGCTGTTTCCCATTGGTAAAAACTCACTGTTGTGCCGGTAGTTCTCCAGCAGGGAACCTCCTGAAGCAATTCCAGCATCTCCAGATGGGTCTGCTAACACCTTTGTTGTCCTAATTTTTTTCTTAAGAAGGAGAGAAAAGAGAGAGAGGGTGGGGATAAGCAAAATTTTGCAGTGGATCAACGTGAAGAGCAGGCTGTGTGGGGAAGTATTGGTTTCTTCTGTGTTCTTGACTTCCTTCCGTGGCTGGAGCATCCCCGATGTGCAGGCATGGTGAGGTATTTTGTTGTGAGACAGGTGCATTACACCTGATGACTTCAAGTCAGGTAATAAACCCAATGATTTATATTCACCCTCAAGAGGAATGATTTGAGAAGAAGCCTTTCTCGTTCCTGAAATCTGAAGCTTCTTGATACGGTTGTAGTCATCCCTCTT
This sequence comes from Zapornia atra, assembly GCA_013400835.1. Lineage (NCBI taxonomy): Eukaryota > Metazoa > Chordata > Aves > Gruiformes > Rallidae > Zapornia > Zapornia atra. The sequence goes on from VZTU01028880.1 coordinate 5,049, forward strand.
TAGGCAGTAAGAAACCAGATGAGCTTTAATAAAAGCAAGTGTAGAGTCTTGCACCTGGGAAGGAGTAACCACTTGTGTCAGTACAGGCTGGGGGATGACTTGTTGGAGAGGAGTTCTGTGGAGAAGGACCTGGGGATCCTGATGGATCACAGGCTGGATGAGCCAGCAGTGTGCCCTGGTGGCTAAGAGGGACAATGGGATCCTGGGGGGCATCAAAATGAGCGTGGCCAGCAGGTCAAAGGAGGTGATCCTCCCCCTCTGCTCTGCCCTGGTCAGACCCCACCTGGAGTATTGTGTCCAGTACTGGGCTTCCCAGTACAAAAAAGCCAGGGATCTCCTGAAGAGACTCCAGCAGAGGCTACAAAGGTGATTAAGGGCCTGGAGCATCTCCCCTGTGAGGAAAGGCTGAGTGACCTGGGGCTGTTCAGCCTGGAGAAAAGAAGGCTGAGAGGGGATCTGATCAGTGTTTATCAATATCTCAAGTGTGGGACATGGGGAAATGGCCAGCCTCTTCTCAGTGGGCCTGATGCTCTCTGGAGCTCCCTTCCAACCCCTATGATTCTGTGATTCTCTGCAGCTCTCTTCCCTGCCTTCATGTGGGTCATTGAAAGATCAACCCTGTGTTTCAGACTCCCATGTTATTTGGATAACTTTCCTGAAGAGTTTACTTGGTATCGGTGCCTTCTGGTGGTGTTACCCATCACAGAAGCATGTGAGGAGTTTTAACTGCAGTGCTGGTACTTGCAAAGCATTTCTGAAGTTTGGTGATAAAGGGTTGATGTTTGGGTGCATGCTGTGTTGCCAGAGCCAGGAGGGTTGAGGCAGGAGTAGTTAACTTTGTGCTTTAATAGTTTAGGCAAAAATGTTTGGAAACAGCACAGTGGGTAACTCTGTTTTCATGTTTCCTCTCAGAGGAAAAAGCTCAACCATCCAGTGTGTGACAGTGACGGTGCTGTGTGCAGCTCAGTTTTGCAGCTCACCGTGAGGATGAAGAAGGATGAACGGGGTTTCGTGGGGAAAGGGATACTCTCCTCCTTGCCTTTTCTTTGTGGGGGGAGAAAAGCCAACCCAAACCCATCGTTTTCCTCAATTTACCTATTGAGAGTGAACTTGAAAAGTATTTCTAAACCATGGGGTTTATCTGATCTGTCTGGTTAGGCAAATCAGCAGAGTCTGTGTTGGGACGGAGCCAGGGAGGGGACTGCTGCCTTGTGTTCTAAACTTCAGGGAGAATCTTAAAATTAGAGGTTGCTGCAAGTCCCCTCCAGCAGCAGGTTTGATACAAGTTGGTATTTACGTGCTGAGAGCCTGTCTAGACTCCTACCAGTTGTGTTTGTTACATACAGTGTCAATCACTGCCTGTCTCTCCTTGTCAACTCGTGTATATATAATAATGCTCATCTCAGTCTGCATCTCCCTTTCCCCATACAGCTCCCCAAAAAAATGTCCCTCCTATTCCTCATCAATCCACCTGTGCTGGGAGCCCTGTGGTGTCTGCGGGCCTGTCTCTCGGAGCACAGCAGGCTCTGCCGATTCCACCGGCTTCCTGTGTAGGCCTCAACTGTCCGGATTTGCTTTTATCAAACCATCTCTCAACACCAAGGGCGATTCACTGTGTCCAGGGGCCGAAGGCTGATCTGGTTTCACCTGGAGCCTGCTGCGGTTCAGTTGGTTTTGCCCCTTTGTAAAATGGGATTTGGGGTACCCCCGGTCTTCTGTAAAGCAAGCCTGGTGCTTGGACCAACTAACTGTTTGTCAGGCCTGGATGCTAGGAGTCCTGGCGTTTATCTTGAAACCTTCTTTGAGTTTTCCAGTGGGTTCCGCAGAAGGAAAATGAGTTTTAATAGGAAATGCAGATTGTCCTCTGGTTGACCTTGTACTAATAGCTGTTTATCTTCTCATTTATACTTTAATGATAGGCTTTTTTTGGAGGAGGCTGCTCTTGCTCCGTGTTTACATGGTGTCCGGCACAGTGGGATTCTTTCCCATGCTACTCCTACGTACTCCAGATACTGAAGTAACAGCATGGTTGCGTGCAGCACTGCTCTCTCCTACACAAACGGCTTTGTACTACTCAGCTGCTTCCTTTCACCTGCCTTATCTGATACCCTGCGAATTGTGCCTGGAATTGTTTTGAGCTTGTGGGGAGCTCTCCTGCCGCCTGTTTGGTAACAAGAAGCTCTGTTTACTTACATACTGGTGAATCCTCTGTGTTAAACAGGAGCAGAAGCTGTTTGCCATGCTCCATGCTCCGGAAAACTTGGAACAATAAACAGTTTTCCCCTTTTCCTTTTGGAACACTGTGATATTTACATTTACTTCTTACCTTAATCTTGCAGGGGCATCCTTCACAGAACACGGGTTCTAAGAAAGAGGCACATCCAAAATCTGTAGACAAGGGATTAGAAAGTCAAATCCCAGGTTGGAAGGTAGATTTATTCTCTGCATTCACACTTGTTTATAAGAGATGCAGCTTTCAGGTTCTGCCTACCCCGTCGCTGCTTCTGGAAGTCCTCTGCGTATCTAATTAATGGTTTCACGTTTGAATTATTCCCCAACAATTTCTTGCTTCCTGTTGTTGGTTTCTTTTCTTCTACTGTCACCTGAAACCCTTCAAGTACAAAAACGCTAGAGATGTTGTGAATGCAGCCTTCATGCGCTAACAGGCTCAGCACCCAGCTCCCACTCCTAATCTTGTGAGTGTGGGTCCTTCTGGGACTGAGGGCTGGGAAACACAGCCTGTTGTCCTGCTTGGAGGCTGATAACAAGCTCATTTGGTTTCGGCTGTCGCTGACCTGCCTGGCAGTGCTTTTCACATCCCCGTCTGTAGTGATGAGATGAGATCTCTCGCTGCCAGTGCGCCTGAGTTACACGAGATGCTTGTTTTCATCTGGGGCTCTGAGTAAAGGCTGAAACACAGAACTGTACAGTTGGTTTTCTTTATTTTTTTTATTCTTTTTTCTTATTTAAAGGTAGGATCTTCCTTCCTTTACTGATAAACAAAACACATGCACATTATAGGGGAAGATTTTATTTGCTTTTGGGGATTGGGAGCCTACCAAAGCAGTGATAATTGGTTTTATTGACTTTTTTCCCCCCTCTGGTTGGAGACAGCACTGTTTATTTTCTTTTTTTTTTTTCTTTTCTTTTTCCAATCTGATTGTGTTCAGCTTGTGCTCTGTGAAAGTTACACTGCTTTTCTCTTCCTGACTCGTGGAAGAGCGGATTTGTCTGTCACTGGATGTGTTTTCCCTGCCCTTTGCTGCCTTGCTCTGCCACAGTCTTGGGAGCAGTTTTCCTCATCCGTTTCTCCTTGGTGAAGCTACGCTCTGTGTTTGATGGTCCCAGGTCCGGTGGTGTGGTACAGGTAGCTCACAATAACCATGGTTATATGGAAGACAGGACATTAGCAACATAGATCCGTGATGCTGACTAGCCTGGTGTTAGGATTTCCCAGTGTCGTTGTGACCTGGGCGTGCATCTCTGCATCTTCCCCTGGAGCCACCTACAGCTTGTGAAACACAACTCCTTGATTTAAAAACATGTCTTTAAGTGGATGGGGAAGTGTAAGGGATCTAACCAAAGGCTTCTTTGCCTCTCTGTGGGGAAGGCACCCTCATAGTCTTGATTAAGAGAAGAGGAGGCTGAGGGGAGACCTTATCACTGCCTACAATGACCTGACAGGAGGGTGTAGAGAGGTGGGCGATGGTCTCTTCAGCCAGGGGACAGGATAAGGGGAAATGGGCGCAAGCTGTGCCCAGGGCAGGGTCAGATCAGACATTAGAAAAAAGTTCTTCCCTGAAAGGGCTATCAGGCCCTGGAACAGGCTGCCCAGGGAGGGGGCTGAGACCCTGACCCTGGGGGTGTTTAACAGACAGGTAGATGAGGTGCTCAGGAATATGGTTTAGCATAGGACAGGAATGGTTGGACTTGATGATCTTAAAGGTCTTTTCCAACCTTGTGATTCTGTTTCTGTGAAAGGTCTTGGCCTTGTGTCTCTAGAGTACAAGGGAGAAGAGCCAGCATGCTCTTGCAGGTCCTACAAAGGATGTGCAGACCTTCCCCTGTTGCACATCGTTCTTTTTAACAGGAGCACCCTGAAATGACAAGCTCGTGCAGTGGTTACATTAGAAAAGGCCGATTGTAGAGTGCAGATTGGTGGGGTTTTCTCCTCACTTGTATTTTAATGCTGCTCAATTATGACAGTATTCATTTTTATACGTCGCTTTACTGAATTCCATGCTTGTAGACTATACATGCAATATTGTCATTAATGATATGAGCGGCCTCCTAAATACCTTCGTGCACTGGTTTTGCACGTCAGGATGGTTAACCTTCATTCCAGAGGTCTGATACTTCTTTAGCAAGACAATAATTGAGCAGCATGGGAACACGTTCCCTCTCAACACTGAAGGACGCCCTCTTGTAAAAGAAACTCAGGTCCCTGTTAAACAACTGCAGGCAGATGTATGTTATAATTTAATAGAGGAGCTCATTTGATTGCTTTCCCGAGGGAGCCCCACTTCAGTGAGCACGGAAGAATTAAAACACTTCTCTTGGGTAGGAAGCACCGTAGGATGTGTCAGGCTGAGCGGGGATGTTAGGAGGTTTTGGGTATGGATTTGCTGTCACGATACTAGTTTCGGATGAGAGAGAAGCTAAGGGAATCCTTGGTGAGGTGAATAGGAGTCCAGGAATGGGTGTTCAGGTAGTCTAACTTCTAGAATTTTGAGGAAAATGGAAGGTGAGTCTGTGCACTTCTATTTCCTTTGCCTAATAAACGTTTCAGCAGCTATTAAACAGATTAATAAGCCGTATTACTGTCCTGCTCTCTGGGTTTTATAACCTCTGGGACTCGAAGGCATATTTTCAAGTAAATCCGAAGGCTGTGCTCTGTGAGCAGTATTGAACCCCAGAAGTTGGGGTTTTTGTTGTGTGGGGTTGTTTTTGAGTTAGTCAGTAGCATCTCCTTGCTCTTCTTTCGTTCCTCAAAGCCTGTTACTGCTGGTAGCCAACACTTCTTGCCTGCGCCTACAATCCAAGTGCCACCATAGCAGTTCCTGGTTGGGTGGGCTGGTGCTGCAGCTCTTGAGGTAGCTTCAGGAGGCTGAGAAGACTTCTACTTAATTTATCATTGTGCAGAGCTTTCAGCCTCTGCTCTGCCTTCCTCTTACGTGTTTACCTTTCACGACTCGAGCACCTCTGGCTCTGTGGTTGGTGTTATGGTGGGTGTGTTGACGGGGTTGATTTTCTTGTTTTTCTTTTGGCTTTTTTCCCCTGAAATGCAGATTATTTTTAAAGGCAGACGATGTGTTGTAGAAGTCCTGTGTGCCTTGAGTGCGGTTGTATCTGTGTATAGGGCAGACTGCTAATCTTTGCAACATCACAGCTTGCTGTATCGGCTCTGAAATCATCTTTATTACCAGCAAAAGCGCTTTCTTACGGCATGGAAACGTTGTGCCTCTTATGTCAGTAGCAATAACTGGTTTGCTCATCGTGTTCGTGGTAAGTGCTGACTGTATAATCTCCTACTCTTTGGCTCGGTGGGAGATTATTTATAAAGCATGACGAATAAACTGTGACGATTACACACGATGCCCGGGATGCCTGGCTTTTTGAGATGCCATGTTCAAACGCCGTTGACTTAGTCTGCTAAAGCTGGCTTCCGTTTGCGCTGCCAGAGCATTGCCACCTTTAACAGCTCCCCGGCTCTTTGCCTCCTCGTCAGGAATACTTGGGATTTAACAGTCTGAACAGGACGTGATGCTTTTCCCCCCCGAAGTATTTTTAAGAAAAAGCTGGGTTCCTGCCAAGGATAAAAAAGCTTGCAGTAGCAATTCCATCTGCACTTAGGCAATGAAAAAAAAAAGCTACAAATTTCTCTTGATCTTTCAGTCCAAGCACTAATTATATAATTTGTATAAAGCCAGCAGACTTCAGCTGCAGTGTGTTGCCATTTCAAAGGATAAACCTAGTGTACTTTTTTCCCCTACTATTTCCATCCCCTCCCACCAAATGCTATTTAAAAAAAACCCCTTGTAAGTGAAGGGGTCCAACGTGCATCCAATCCTGTAAGAACATCATTCCTAGGATAGCCAAATCCCTAAAGCTTTGAGCCTCCCTTTGATCCATAGGATTAATGGAGATTTCCATTTTTGCATAGCAAATTTGTGGGCTGTGAAGGATGCACAGAAGAACCGTGTTTTCACGGGAGAAGCATTGCGCAGGAGTAACACCACTCCCAATCCTGCTCCATGTCCTCAGCGCTGGTTTGCACGAGCTGTTTCAAGCAGGTTTGAATATTGCTCCTGAGCTTGGAGTAGAGCCCCTTCCCTCTCCTTTATTGCTTGGGAAGATAAAAGCCCATCATCCACTTGATGATGCAGGCTGTCACCTACAAACCAAGCTAAGCACTGAAGCAACTTTATTAACACCAAGGATCAGTTCACAGGGGTCAGTGCTACTCAGACACCTCTGGGTGGCATCGTGAGGAAACAAGGTATCCTGTGTCACAAGGTTGGATCAGAGGCTCTCTGGCCATGGCAAGGTTTCTCTTCACCTTCTATGCAATGTTAAAAATAGTTTTGGGTAATGCAATATAATTGCCTGCCTCCTGAGTCCTCGTGGAATGTCTCCCTTGCCCGTGTTGTGGTAAAAGAGATTTTTTTAACAGATTATACAGACTTCTCCAGAAAGTTTACTGTGTTTAGAACTGTTGTGGTTTTGCGAGGTTGGGTGCTGGAAAAGAACAGGGGTGCACAAAATGGCTGCTGTGAGGAGCTGCTGGAATTCTCTGGAGCTCCAAAATGTAAACAATCCAAGGCCAGAATCATTGTTGTCCAGGGCCGAGCCAGTGAGAGATAGTCACAGCGCCTCTGAGAATCACATATAGGAAAAAACAACCCGGAAGCAGCTGCATTTTGCCACCGGAGAAGGGAGTGAGAAGATGTAACGAGCTGTGCACACCAAGGCCGGGGAGGGGGAGTAGGCACCCCAGGTGCCGGAGAGAAAGATGCCCCTGCAGCCCGTGGAGAAACCCCATGGTAAAGGCGGAGACCCCACCTGCAGCCCGTGGAGGGACTCCACGCTGGATGGAGCAGGTGGAGACATAGAGAAGACACTGTGACCCTTACACTGAAGCAAGCCCCTGCCAGCACTTGGAACCT
>VZTU01028880.1:12550-40987 GCA_013400835.1 Zapornia atra
GGGAAGAAGGGAGTAAAATCATGGCTAAAGGGAATTCTGCTTAGAATGGAGGGGTGGGGGGAAGGTGCTACTGAGAACCCCATTTTTCCCCAGTCCCTGCCCCCCTGGTACTGCAAGCGGAGGGGAAGAAGGGAGCAAGATTCTGATTAAAGTCTGCTAAGAAGGGAGTGGTGGGGGGAACGTGTTTTTAAGATCTGGTTGCATTCATTTGTTTTAAGATTTGATTGCACTCCTGACTCCGGTTCTTCACTGTTCTTTCTAGTGTAGTGTAATAAATTAGAATAGTTCTTTCCTGCACTGTGTTGAGTCTGTTTTGCCCATATCGTCGCTGATAAACTGATCTCTCCTTGTCCTTATCTTGACTCCTAAGCCTCTTAATATATATTTTCTCCCCTGTCCACCTGGGAATAATAGCCAGTAATAGACTGGCTTTGGTGGGTGTCTGGCTTCCAGCCAGGGCTAAACCACCACAAGAACCCAGGCTGTGGTAAGGGTGGCTGATCTCTCATCATGTACCTGTGAGAATGCTTCTAGGAGAGGGATTTGGTCGCCCTGAAAGTTGCTGTGAGAAAGTTTGCACGGACACCAGGACAGGTGTTTTGAGAGGCAAGGACTAAAATCACACATGAAATAAAAAGAGATAGGACACTGGTGGTATTTAGGAGGAGACAGATGTTTTGTAAGCTGACAACATCTGTATCTTAAGAGGAGGACTGATGTGCATCAGCCGTTTACGCGACTCAGATTGGTATTTACACTATAAACACTGTCAGTGCTTGTAGTGTCTCTCCCAGTGAGGATGGTGAGGCTGGAGTCATGTTGAAGGGAGGCAGGGTGTGGCTGTCCAGTGAGCTCTGGCATTTGGAGAAGCTTTCTCTCAGGCCAGAGCTATTTTAAATTTAAACCCAAAATGATAAAATAGCATCAGGGAAAAGAAATGCTCGAATAAAGAAGAGGAACTGTCTCAAAGGATTATCAAAACCATCAATCTGCTGTTTTCCTGTATCCTTCAAGAGCTTCAGAAGCGGTGCGGATGCGGTCGGCTGGCGCAGAGCTGTGATCCCAGTCTGACCTCTCTTCTCCTCAGGCGGCTGCGTGGGAGATAAGCCGGGCAGGTTCTTGTCAGCACAGGAGGTCAGTGCTTTAACGTGATCTCGTTCAGTCGGGCGGCTGCTCTTCATCTGTAGCGTATGTCCTGAAATCAGCATCCTCTGTTAGAAATCCGATGGTACCGTACCCAGCAAGGTGAGCTCAGCTGTGCCCGTACCCAGAGAGATGAGCTGAGCTGAGCTGGGCTGAGCTGTGCCTGTACCCAGCAAGATGAGCTGAGCTGCTTTGACACTCATGGTTGCTAAACCCCAGTTTTGTGAGTAATCTGCTTCCAAGGGGCCATTTCTCTGTGCCTGCAGGTAAGAATCCAGGAGGCCCTTGGGGGATATTTCCCAGCTTTCAGAAGGGCTGGGGCTGACAGGGACTAACACAGCACAGCTCAAGATTATAAAATACATGTGCTCAGAGATAGGTATTTTTAAGGTGCTGAGAGAAGCCAACCAAGCAGAAACCTATAGTGCCTTCTGCTTGCTTTCAAGTCAAGCTTCCCTCCCAACCGTTTGGTTGTTTATTTTCCACAAGAAATAGGACAGATGATATTTATCAATGCCACAAGCAAACATTTGGTTTATATTTTCATGCCTCTTTTTCCATCCGCTGCAACGTGAAGGTCTAGCAGTGGAAGCCTACTGCTAGGGGAGGATCTCAGTAGTATCCAAAACTTCCTGTCTATCAGTTCTTTGCCATGTGCATGTTGTGCTTGTCTTTGGTATCGTATGGTGGGCAAGGTTTTGTTTTGGGTAATAAGGATGTCAGCCTGTAGCAAACGCTTCGTTGTTAAATGTATTAACGATATTTTATGGTTTTAATTTGATGTTGGAAAATAGCCCACGAAGTGTAACCCTGACGGGGTGCAGCTGTTCCATTGTTTGACATGGGGTCTCCAGAATTCTGCTGTGACTTCGTGGCTTTGTCTGAACCCAAGCCATCAGAGCAAAACTCAGCAGAAGCTACTGGCTTGGCATTGAGAAGAAATTGCATAAATTGGAAGGCTTGGGTTGCTTCTGTCAAAAATGCAATTCCCCAGGTTTACTGAAAATTCATCTCGGGTCGTGGCGAGTCCCTTGGCTTCGGGAGTTTGATGTGCACATGGTGCAAGGGTCACGAGCTCCCCCCCCCATCCAAGTCTCCTACCCTGCAAGCATTGCTTTGCATCTCTCTGGAGGAGCGCTGCAGAATAATACAATATCTCACTGACTCTACATATCAAGAGCCATACAATAGTAACAATGATAATATTTAGGGGTGGAGGTCTCATTTGGAATTATTAATCAGGGTCACTCGAGGTTTTAAGTTGGAGGCAATGAATAAATGTAGCTTTTATAATCACAGGAAGTATTTACAACCTTAAAAATTATGTTTAAAACCAGCATTAGGCTAATTAACAGAAAAATGGCTTTAAACCTTGCCTCCTGACAACTCTGGAGAGCAGCTCTGCTGTTTAAGAGAACGAGGAATGGTTTGTGTCCTGGAAAGCGGCCAGCGTTACCGGACATACACATGCCTGTGTGTATACACACGTATGTAATATACATACCTACACACACAGAGGACAACCCAGACGTGCTTGGAGATGCCTGAAAACCCACCACCTGAGCCACGGTGTCGCAGCCCGCGCTGTGGGGCCTGGTTGTCTCTAGCACAGCTTCTCAGCTGCACTCTCACACCTTGTAGTAGGGTTGCCTAGTTTAGCTCACGGAGCTGGAAGATAAGAACTTCTCTGAACCACAGGCAGAGGTACCTAGGGAAGCTGAAGGTGGCTGGGCTTCTACCTCTAGAAGGCAGTAGTTCTTGTGAAACATCTCATGAACTTTCATAAAATGCCTAAAGAAATAAAATGAAAAAGCTGGGCCAGGCTTTTGCCCCAGAGTTTTTTCTAGGCTAAAAAGCCAGGCTCAAATTCTCCATGAAAATGAGAAATTCAGTTAACTCTTACTGTGCGAAAAGGGGTAATTTATGTGCTAGGTGTGTGGGACCAACAGGAGGGGATCCAAAGAGGAGGAATATGTCTCCTTGAGTCTGGGGAAATGGGAGTAAGCACGTGGGAGCCGGGGTTGTGTTTTGGTTCACCCTGCTTCGTTGTTTTGATTGAGCTTATTTACAGTGAAAACATCTATTGACAGGGCAACTTGTAGAATGGGGATCTGAACGTTGAGTTGAAGACTTAATGAAGGGATGTTAGCAAGGAGCTGTCTGGTAGCATAAGCTGACGGCGTGGTTGTTGAGGAATACAAATTCTTCCCTCTTGAGCAACGCATCTGAATGTGCGGATGAAGTCTCATGCTGAGCATAAAGCTGAACCTTGGTAAGCAGGGGACCTTGGTCTCTAAAAATCAGAGGAGCTGCAGCTCATGGGTCTACTAATAGCAACAAGGTGCTTGGGAGGGGGTTTCATCAGTGATTATATAAGAGACAGGTGTAATACACAAGAACTGTCGTGCATGTTTATCATGCCACATCATGACAGCTCTTCCAGGTGCTTTCCAGTGACTCAAACTTGCTGTGAAATGGCCCTCTGCCTTTGAGAGGGTTTTTCAGAGATTGAGAGAGATCTACTGAACTGCAGCGTGTTGGAGTGAAGCCTTCTGGGAGTAAGATAAACTAAGTGTGTGGTGGATTGCATGCAAGAGAGAATCCTGATCACCAAACCCAGATATCCTGCATCCCATCTTGCAATACACATAGATACTAAGGAATCTTTCTGCTGGTTTGGTCTAGTGTTTATTGTTTAATTCAGTATGTAGAACTTTCTACAGTAAATAATGAAACCAAGGTAAGAAGCAAAATACTACAGTGCAGTTGTACCTCTCTGGGTTATTACCTGTCATGTTTCAGCAGGGTTTTGTCTGTGGAATCCCAGCGATTGGCTGTCACTGAGCTGTCTGCAGCAAAGCCCAGGTCGTGCTTCTACATTATTCCTTCTAATCTGTGTTACCTTGTGCTTGTCAAGATAAGTTTATTCCACTCTTGGGCGGCTTAATTCTTGATTAATTTGCACGGTTTACAGCATATCAGGATCACTGGGTTGGAAAAGACCTTTAAGATCAAGTCCAGCCGTTCCTGTCCTATGCTAAACCATATCCCTGAGCACCTCATCTACCCATCTGTTAAACATACCCAGGGGCAGGGACTCTGCCCCCTCCCTGGGCAGCCTGTTCCAGTGCCTGACAATCTTTTCAGTAAAAAATTTTTTCCTAATGTCTGATCTGACCCTGCCTTGGTACAGCTCAAGCCCATTCCCCCTCATCCTGTCCCCTGGCTGAAGAGACCAGTGCCCACCTCTTTGCACCTTCCTGTCAGGTCATTGTAGGCAGTGGTAAGGTTTCCCCTCAGCCTTCTCTTCTCCAGGCTGAACATCCCCAGCTCCCCCAGCCGCTCCTCGGAAGGTTTGCTCTCCAGCCCCTTCCCCAGCCTGGTTGCCCTTCTCTGGACATGCTCCAGGACCTCNGGGCCTGGCTGGGTCTGACACAAGCCAGGATGCCATTGGCCTTCTTGGCCACCCATTGCATATAACTCTTGCTGGCCACTCTTTTCTGGAGGTGGGGTTTAGCCACATGAAGAATGCTGACCTGGGGTTTTGCTTTGGGTGTCAGTTTTTTGGGTTTTTCCCCGGGGTTGAGGTTTATGACAGCATGGTGGGGAATTACTGAGGACTAAAGGAAGGCTGTAGGACCTCTCAGCTCTCTTGTGTGAGGCTCTCGCTCTGGAGTGTTCCTGGAGGAGTTGTTGAAGGAAGCCTTTGGAGGGTAAACTTGTCCCTTTGACAACTTGTCCCTGCTTCTCATCTTCACTACTTTTCCACAGGGCCAAGCAGTTGGCTTTCTAAGGTCCCTTCCAAGCCACTTGCCCTGGAAGTTCTGCAATAAAGTCCCTCCAAGGTGCTTTCACGCTATTTTTCAAATGTTCCAACAAGAGTGACATTTTGTTTCTCCAGAGAAACTGAGCACATTGACTTCCATGACTGAAGCTGGGTTAAAACTTTTTGATTGAACGTGTTTCTCAACTTGGTTTTGAAGCCTGTTGTTATTTCTGATTTCAAACAGCTTGTAAGCTGATGGAGCTCTAATTTTTGAGGCCACTCCAGAGCATTTCCCACTCTTCTCTCTAGCCGACTGGGGTGGAAAATGGAATACTTTTCCCTGGTAAATTTTGAGTAAATCTGAGTTCTTGCAAACTGGGCAGTAGGAGAGCATCAGGGGTGTGCTCCGCACCTCAAACGCCGCCCGTAACGTACCCATCAGCTACCAGCTCCGCAGTGGGTGAGAGGCCATCACAGCAATATGAATATATATAGAAATGGGGTTCGGTTTGCTGACCCACACGGAGTTTGTCCCTGCCTGCAATCTGCTCGGCTGCCTTGGAGCCCCTTGTTTGGATTCCCAGATGTGCTATCCCATGTCATTGGTATTCTGTGAGGGTGTGTGGCCACTCACAGGGAGCCAAATCCTGGGTGCTTGGGCTGGCTTTTCACTCATAAACCACTGAGGAAAGGCGAGAGCCGTGGTGACAATACCACAGCAGTGGAGTTTTACCCTGTAAAAGTCAGCATTACCTACTCCCGTCCTTCTGAAAGAGTCTGCTGTGCTCTGAAAGACCAGGCCTGGTTCTTCTATCCAAATAAGAACCCCATTAATGACCTTCCCTGAGTCTGTACTTCAGCTTACATAAAATCAGACCTTTTTTTTAATCTAATAAGGCACTTAAGCAGCCTTAAATAAAGATTAATGTTCCATTACACATTTATCAGTTACGTTGCAGGCTGAAATGCACTGGTCACATGCAGATTGATCTTCTGTGTCAAGTAATAGCAAAAAAATCAATCTATAAATTTATTTATATTTTTTAAACCAGTGCATCTACAGAAAGGCTTTTTTTGATCAAGTGACTCCCTTGTTTTATCGAGGCTCTGTTTGGGGATCTATACATGCTGGGGACACGGGATGCCCAGAGTGAAACCCTGGATGATGTGAGCATCCACATCATTCCTCCCATCCTATTTTATCTTAATGTTATCATTTGTATTCTGAATTCAAAGGCTTGTAAAAAAAAAAATCTCTTCATTGCCTAAAAAGAGAGGAAACTCAAGCTGATAGGGCTACAGCTTCCGTTCCAGCTGGTACCGGCTGTCCATGCCCTGCTGCCTGGCAAACATCCGAGGAATTGCCATCCCTGGCTTTGCATCTTGGCTGGATTTAAAGACTGATCTCTCTTGCTTTCTCAGAAACTCTTTTTGTGATGCTGGGAGGGGGAGCTTTGATATTTGAGTGACAAAATCCGAGTGGCTGCTTTGTGTGCCTTCCGTATAGAGCCTGAAGGTGATCAAGGCTTCTGTGCCCAGGCTTATGCTGCCTTATTTCTTTGTTGGGTGGCTGTTGATACCTGTTAGTTTTGCTCCAGATCCACACCTGACGTGGGCTGACTTGGCCATCGAAGATTCATCCGGGTGGTGTCATTCACATTAGCTGAGGAAAAGTTTCTCTGTTTAATCCCTTCACCCTTAAACTTTGAATTTCTTTCACTCATCTGGGCTGTCAGAATAAGAAAGCTGCTTAAGCATCATCTTCCCTTATCGCCGTGGCATTTTCCTCCTTCCCTGGTGTTCTTGGGTGCTTGAGAGGGTCTCTTTCATCCTGGTGAGCGGTTTCTAATTCCCATCATCTCAGGATGATGAGGCAGGATGACGTTGGTAACACAAAGGTGATTTCACCAAGTTCTTTATCAAATTTGCTGTTTGGTTTCAAATGGCCTACAGCCAGGTGAGCAACGCTTGAAGTACTTGAGCTTTTGGTCTCTGCACTGCAGCTTTGGAGGGACTCAGAATCACAGAATCACAAGGTTGGAAAAGACCTTTAAAATCATCGAGTCCAACCTTTCTACTCCTGTGCTAAACCATATCCCTGAGCACCTCATCTCCCTGTCTGTTAAACACACCCAGGAGCAGGGACTCAGCCCCTTCCTTGGGCAGCCTCTTCCAGTGCCTGACAACCCTTTTGGGGAAGAACTTTCCTCATGTCTGATCTGACCCTGACCTGGTGCTGCTTGAGCCCCTTCCCGCTTGTCCTGTCAACTGTCACCTGGCTGAAGAGACCATCACCCACCCTCCTGTCAGGTCAGTGTAGGTGATGATAATGTCTCCCCTCAGCCTCCTCTTCTCCAGGCTGAACACCCCCAGCTCCCTCAGCCGCTCCTCAGAAGGTTTGCTCTCCAGCCCCTTCCCCAGCCTGGTTGCCCTTCTCTGGACGTGCTCCAGGACCTTGATATCCTTCTGGTAGTGAGGGGCCCAGAACTGGACCCAGCACTCAAGGTGCCGCCTCACCAATGCCAAGTCCAGGGGCACAATCCCTTCCCTGGCCCTGCTGGGTCTGACACAAGCCAGGATGCCATTGGCCTTCTTGGCCACCCAGGCACGCTGCTGGCTCATGATCATTCAGCACTCACCCAACACCCCCAGGTCCTTCTCTGCCAGCAGCTTTCCAGCCACCCTGCCCCAAGCCTGTAGCACTGCTCAGGGTTGTTATGTCCCATGTGCAGCACTCTGCCCTTGGCCTTGTTGAACCTCAACAGAAGGTGTGTTGCAGAACCTCTGCCATTGGAGTAGGGATGGCAGGGTTGGAAAAGGAAGACCTTGGGTTTTATGGCATGGCAAAATAACCTGCTGAAGGAGCATTAAGACAGGGCAAGGTGTTTATCAGGAAGGAAATTAAATGATTTCCAGGCAGAAAATCGTTGTATTTTTTAGTTCTATTTCACTATAAAACTTGCTGCCCTTTCAAAGAGCTGAAGGTTGCTAGGAGTCAGTTCTGTGTTGGTGCTGGTCCATGGTCTCACCGGTGTAGGAGGAGGTAAGGGTATAAAGACCTTTGCCCGCAGAACGGCTCTTCTCTCCACACTGTTCTGCACAAAGCCTTGTGCTGTCCTTGCTGTCTTCGAGCTTCAAGCTCTTGCATTGATGTTCTAGATTTAGTCTTTGGAGTTTGGAAGACCTGAACTTCGCCATGATGAATTATGGTTTATTTATGAGCACTGACATATGTGTTAAGTGATTCACCGTAGATGACAAAACACAGTGGCGTTTCCTCGCGGATGCTTTTGATTATAAAAAGAGGAAGAGGAAGGAGGTGAAGAGAGAAGAACCCTGGCATTAGCTTCTGGGACGGATGCTTTCTCCGTTGTCGTTAGCCTAATGATGTTTCCCACAGTGGGATGGAGGCACCTTTAAAGAGTCAGGCTAGAACATCGTCATCGGTCAGCGCTCGGCTCCAGTCTCGGAATTCGGTTGCATGGAATCCGCGTGTAGCATGGGGATGGAAAAGCACACTGACAGTGACGTGAGGCTTCCCGGTGTTTGGTGCGTATTGCTCAGGAAGCTGATTGTCATGGGCCTATGTTGCCTGGCAGTCTGTGGTCCAGCTGTGTTACATCATGGAATCACAGAATCCTAGGGGTTGGAAGGGAGCTCCAGAGCTCATCAAGTCCATCCCTGCTGCCAAAGCAGGGTCCCTAGGACAGGTCACACAGGGAGGCATCCAGACGGGGCTGGAATATCTCCAGAGAAGGAGACTCCACACCCCCCTGGGCAGCCTTTCCCAGGGCTCCCTCACCGGGAAGAAGTTTTTCCTTAGATTGGTGTGGAATCTCCTGTGCTCCAATTTGAAGCCATTTTTGTCCATACCTGGATGTCCACCCATGCTATAAATGGCACCAGCACTCCCAGCTACCTTGGTTGGATTTTAATGCTGTGCTGGGGAACTGGGCTTGGCCATACAGTTCTTCTCAGGGTTAACGTTGAACTGACCTGCGGTTACAACCTCCTCACGCCACTGTGACCAGCTGTATCCCTGCTCTTGGGACACAGCTGCATGGTCCATGCAGGACCTTGTAGGGTGCTGGTTGAAAGCTGCATTTGCATGATGCTATCATGTAGGGTTGGGGTTTGTTTCTTTAAATAAAAAGAGCAGGTTTAGTGTGTATTTTTGTAGCATTGCAAAGTGCAAAGCCAAAGGTTGGTACGCTGTTGAGTATAGGTGCTGTTGAAATGTGATGGTCTTCATGTATTTTGTGCACAAATATCAGCAGTAAGTCAAAGCATTTAATATTTGAAGGCTGCTGAAGTGACTTTAGCAGTCCTTTGTGGCTGCGTAGGTAGGATGGAGCAGTGTGTGCAGTTCCTTGACCCCTTAAAGCGGAGAAGGTCGTAGTGCAGTGGGCACTGAATTGGAGAAGGGGTGATCCTTGGACATTTGAATAATGAAGTAATTGCAAGGAAAGGTCATTGTGGGCAGAAGGACAAGGAGTCAGAAGAGGTGCTGGGGGCCACCTACCTCAGTTCGTCCCCAGGAGAAAGGAGTCCTGCTCGGAGCGTAGCAGAAAAACTTAGGAAATATTTTTGAATTAAGATTGTCCTTTCAGTCTCGAGAGGATGAAAATGGTGGAGTAGGTGGAATTCCCACATGTCTGTGGATGTTGTCCTCTGCCCATGGGTTTGAATGAGAAGCTTGGTGTGGACTAGTGGTGAGCTAACCTGGGCGATGCATTGGCATCCTCAGAGCCGCTGCCTGCTCAGCTCCTCCTCAGAGTCAGCCGAATAGCATACGTACTCACGTCCTTCTTGTTTTCTGAGTCCTCTCAGTCTTTTGTAAGGCATATTTCTGGCTTCCTCAGGGGACTGGATTGTTTTGTTCCACCCTGGAACAAATGGAACAGCATTGCATTCACTTTTCATCCCATCAGTTTTCCCTTCCTGGGTGAGCATCTGTAGAGCTTGAGCACTTGTGGGTGTCTTCCCTAATGCATTTTGGTAGGGTTACCCCCAAGATTTACCATCCTGTAGCCATTCATATGGTTCTGGCAGCATGGTTCTTCAAAAAAAACCCTATAAAATCCTGTTATGCTCCAGTTCCTACTGGTTGTATCAGCGGTATTCGGAACCTTTTACAATTATTTATTGCACGTTTCTTCTCTGCTCCTGCAGTTCAGCAGGATGCTGGGCTTTTCTCTGCTCCATGGGGGTTTCTCTCCATGCTTTGGCTCCTACAAAGCTGTAATGTTTTTAGCTGTTCCCCTCCTCCTGTTCATCTCTGGGTTTGGCTCTGTGGCTGGGTGGGTGAGGGTGCACAGGAGAATACCTCGTTTGCCATTCGCTTTCGGGAATGTTTCTTCTAGCTTGTCCATACGCGGTTCTCCGCCTTTCGCAACTGCAGGACCTCCAGCCAGCACCTCATGGAAACCTGGCGCTCCCATGGCCAGCCTGACGTATGGCCCCCTGCTCATCCCTAGATGAGTTACGTTCCATATGTGGCATGGAAGGGGCCTGTTTTTGGGTGGGAAAGTAGAACTTTCTGTGCTCCAACTTGAGGCCATCACCCCTTGTCCTGTCCCCACAGCCCACTGAGAAGAGGCTGGCCATTTCCCCCTGTGTCCCACCCTTCAGATACTGATAAACACTGATCAGATCCCCTCTCAGGCTTTTCTCCAGCTGAACAGCCCCAGGCCCCTTTCCTTGTAGGGGAGATGCTCCAGTCCTTTAATCATCCTGGGAAGCTGGAGTGGCAGAAGTTCTGCTCACTCTGGTAGGAACAACCATCTCTGGAAGAGGGGACACGCGGGCAGCTGGGTGCAGTAGCCTCTGACAGTGTGGACCACGAGCTGGAGCCCTTGCTTGGCAGGGCTGGCCCACCTTTGTGTCAAAGCAGATAACAAATGCACTGATGGTGGGTTGGCACAGGTCAGCCCTGGAGATGTCGACGTGTGGGTGATGCTCAGCAGTGAGCAGCTGGTGGGTAACAGCACCCCAGCTGTAACAGACCTTCCCGGTACGGTGCAGTGTCCTTGACCTAACTGCTCTTCGCTGCAGGGCTGCAGGCGTTCTGCTGAGCTGGTGTTCACAGGAGAGGTGTAAATGTTGAAGGAGTGTTTTTTTCTGTACCAAAAATGGCTCCACGGGGTGGTTCAGCAGAGCATTTGATTTAAGTAGATTCAAGTGGTACCCAAAGGATGTTTACACCCCAAATAGAAAGTTGTGCATGGTGTGTTTTCCCCCTAAAAATTTGCACGTGACTAGTTTGGGACCCTGTTTGTGTGAGGTCAGGTAGATCCCTGCACTGTGGGTCAAAGCACAGGAGTACTGGTTGGGGTTGTGAGCCAGCTGCCTGCGCACACAACCGAGCATGAAGGTACATCAAGGCATGGGGGCAGGATGCTAACAGCCTGAGGCAGAGGTAGGGAATCTGGGGAAGGCAGAAGGTATTTTCTGTGTTTTTAATACTGCTGGGGTACGTTGCTGCTTTGACTGCTCCTTGTTGGAACCCAGGAGGGTCAGGCACCCCTTCAGCATCGCAAGTGGGAGGAGAGATCTGCCACGGTCCCTGCTCCTGTGCTGCAGATCTGGCTCTGGGCTTCTTGGGGGGGAAAATAGTTGGTTTTGTTTTTTGGCTAGCCTGCTGTCCATGTGTTGGTATTGTAGGCTGGGATGTGGTTTAGATCTTACTCTGTGAGTATCCAGGCT
This sequence comes from Zapornia atra, assembly GCA_013400835.1. Lineage (NCBI taxonomy): Eukaryota > Metazoa > Chordata > Aves > Gruiformes > Rallidae > Zapornia > Zapornia atra. Next base: position 24,165 of record VZTU01028880.1, read on the forward strand.
TGGTTATGTGCTTACCCCTTCACCATCTCACCACTGAAAGGAAATCTTGCCATGACTTGCTCTGTCAGCATTAATGGAAGGTACGAAAATACAAGTTAGGGTGTCCTAAGACTTTTCTTTTTAAAAAAAAAAGTGGAAGAGAAAAACAAGACAAAGCCCCTACCCCAAACTCTGCCTCGGGTAAGCTCCTAAACCTGTCCTGAGGGAGTGGAGTAAGGAAATGCGTTTTTCTAAGCACTGAGTCTTCAGGGGGGACATTGGAAGCCCCCGCACTGCATGGGAAGATGTGATCAAAGAAGGGGACGGGTCACACCGGGTATTACAGGAGTGGTGACACGTTGCTTTTCCTCCCCGGAGCCCAGCTTCTCTCTTGCCTGTGTTTTTTCAGCTGCCTGTTCTTGGCCAGAGGTTTCTGAGCTCTCCCTCTCCCAAGCACAGCCTGCTTTCCCAGCTGCCCTCCCACCTTCCAACAGTACAGTGCAAGGGTACCATACCAGGTAGGACATCACACAGGCTGAGGGAGCTGGGCTTGTTCAGCCTGGAGAAGAGAAGGCTGCGGGGGGACCTCATTGCCTTCCCATCCCTGAAGGGAGCAGAGAAACAGGAAGGGAATCAGCTTGTTCAAAGGGCAGAGACTGGCAGGACAAGGGGGATGGAGTGAAGCTGAAGGAGGGAAGGGTTAGATGAGATCTTAGAGGGAAGTTCTTTCCAGAGAGAGAGGTGAGGGGCTGGAAGGGTCTGCCCAGGGAGGGGGGGGGAGCCCCATCCCTGGGGGTGTTCAGAGCCAGGTTGGCTGGGGCCCTGGGCAACCTTGTGTAGCTCCAGGCCTGGAGGTTGGTGGCCCTACCTGTGGCAGGGGGGTTGGAATTCTGTGATCTTTGGGGTCCCTTCCAACCCAGACCAGTCTGTGTTAGGGCTCTTGGATCAAACCTTACCACTGCAAACATTTGGGTACTGTGGCCTTCAGCACCGAAAATCCTCTTTTCTCCTCCTTGATCCTGAGGAGTAACCCTACTGAGCAGCCAGTAGTGTAAGTTTTGGGAATGTGGGTTGCGGTGTGCATCCCTTTCGTTCCTGTTGGAGCCATTGCATCAGTTGGGAAACGTCCCGACTGCGTGATAAAAATCCCCAGCAGAAATGCTGAACGCTGAGCAACTGTTCACAGAAGCCAAGAATGAAATGAGCCACTTTGTTAGCCTCTCACATCCATCTCAACTGAAGCTTTAGCAGCCTGGAGCTGTTGTCTCAGCCGTGCGGGAGGCAGCTGTGGTAGGAATGAGTGTCTGTGCTGGGATTACTCCTCACCGGCCTGGACGAGCCACCTCCTGTGGTTTGGAGCAGCATCTCTGTGCTTAACGCTGTGTTAAAGTGTTACCGGGTTGGCAGGGAAAGATTTACTTTTCCCCTAGCTCCTCTCCAAAAAAAGGAGGCCCCTTTAAAGCGCTTCATGCTTTAATTGTGCAGAAACAGCAGAGGTGCATATGGCAAATGCCTCCTTGCTGACACATTAGCAGCAGGTCCCCAGCATCTCACCCCCCCAGCTTCTGCGGAGCTGCCTTGTTTTGGTTTAATTTCAGCCTAAGTGGCACACAAAATAGCTCCTGCTGCAGCTCTTTGAGGAAAAAAGCCTGGGAAGCGACTCTGGGGGCAGATCGTGGGCTCCCTGTCACCACGGAGACATCCAGGAGCCCCCCTCCAGCTTGCAGCTGCTCCCCTCTTCCTCTGCAGTGATGAATTTGGCCACACTCACTGCTTTGCCAGACTTTCTGGGGAGCAAGAGAAGGTCTCCAGGTGAATGCTGGAAGCGCATGGTGTAACTGCAGAGTGTATGTTCAAAGTGGATAGTACAGAGCAGGCTAGAAGGAACAAGAGGGGTTTCCCAAGGTGACATAACACCATGCTGCTATGGGGCACCATGTTTGGACGTGGTCTTGTGGGATAGATGACTTCTTGCTCTATCCATGGTGACCATTTGTTGATGCAGATGGAGATAGGAGAGTTGATGGGGTTGTCAGTGTACACCTGACACTTTGTGGGTGTACATTTAAGGATTTTCTAGGGAAAGTTGGTTGATAGGAGGTGTTTTATTATAGTTGGGCTAGATCAGTGGGTCTGAAGGGGGATGAGCCCCTGCGGATGTGCTGATGGTTGCATTAGGAATCCATGTGCTTAGAAAATAAATTGCATGTGTCCATGGAAACGAATTGTTTCACTTTACAATACTGTATGGAAGTATCAAGGCTGCTGTTACCCATTAGTGGCAAGCTTTGGCTGATGACGTACTTGTTCATGTGGGCTTCAGCACCCCCTCACTTCCCAGCTGGTTTGGAAGGACTTTGGAAGGACCTGTGTGTTTGCTGGGTGTGTTCTGTAATTGGTGCTTTCATCTGAACTCTCCTGTCTCGTTAGCCAGTTAACACACTGAGGTGTGCACAGCTCTCTGTGCCTGGGACACCCTGCATTTCCATCACCTCCAGAATAAACCTGGTATGTCAGCTGGCTGCTTTCGCGTTGTGTAAAATCATAGAATGTGTAAGGTTGGAAGGGACCTTTAGAGATCATCTAGTCCCACCCCTGCAGTGAGCAGGGACATCTTCAGGTCACTCAGAGCCCCATCAAGCCTGACCTTGAATGCCTCCAGGGATGGGGCTTCCACCACCTCTCTGGGCATCGTGTGCCAGTGATCCACCACTCTCATGTTGAAGAATGTTTTCCTAACTCCCAGCCTAAATCTCCCCTTTTTGAATTTAAGCCCATCACCCCTCATCCTATCTCTCTGTGCCCTTAGGAACAGTTCTTCCCCAGCTTTTCTATAGGCACCTTTCAGGGACAGGAAGGCTGCTGTAAGGTCCCCCTGGAGCCTTCTCTTCCTCTCTGCTGCGTGGCAGAGCTGGGTGGCAGAGCACTGATGCTTTCGGTGCACAGCTCTTAGATCTCAAAAGAGTTTTGCTGTAACAGGAGGTGCTGCACCTCGGTGTGGGAGAGGAAGAATTCATCTCTGCTCTTTCAGCATGACTGCACTGCTGCCACCACCTTGGGAACATGGCACTGAGGTCAGATGGCCTCGAGAGCAGGGCTGGACACTCCTGCACACACCCTGGCTCCTCCTTTGGAGAGTGTAGCTGTGTTAGGTTTGCGATGAGATGATGCGAAAAGTGCTCTTACTGAGTTGGACTCAAGGATCTCATGGTTGGACTCAATGATATCAAAGGTCTTTTCCAACCTAGTGATTCTGTGAGTTTTGAAGGATGCTCATCATCACCACACAGAAGGGAAAGGTTGCATCTCCCAGAGCTGGAAGCATCTGGCAGACCCATCTCTGTGTGATGATCTCTACGATCATAGTGTCACATGAGAAAGACTATGAAGTACTTTGGGAAGGAAATAAAAGTCTGTAAGAAGGAAGAATAAAGATCAGACTTTCTTAGGTTGATCTAAAAAGTGCCAAGTCTCCAAGTCTAATACCACCAGCGTGTGGCATTAGATGCTTGATATTTTTACTGTTGAAATAAAGAAGCATATGCTTTGTGTTTCTAGCAGAGACTTGTTGAGCCACTGCTTTTTGGGAAGGGGGCAATCACTGCTTACATCTGGAGGGGTGTCTGGTGGGAAGACAGCAGAGAGAGCAGAGGAATTGAGGAGACCAGAGCTGCTCTTTCCCACTCTGGTAATAATTTCTCACAGCTTCCCTCCAGAGCAAGTGGCTTGGTTGGTGGTGTGGTTACAGCTACTGTGACAGCTTATTTTAATCTGATTCTAAATGCCAGGGGTTGATGGGTGAGGTGTAGAGATTGCTTTGCTTCACTAAAAATCATTTCAAGAGGCAAGGGGAGTGAGTTCTCAAAAGGGAGATGGTCCAGGTGATCCTGGACCTTGGGACCTGTTACTGAACCTTGCTCGGTAAACCAGGGCTTGCTCTTAAACCGCAAGGCCAGAAATAACATTAAATAGGAGACCTTATGGTTGGCTTTCTTTGGACTTTAGAGGTGCTTGAGCACCCCCTCTTTCCCCCCCTCCCCCCATTCTGGGAAGGGCTGAGGATTATACTTAGATATTTGGGAAGGGCCTGTATGGAGGAGGATTGAACCTGGGGTTTCTGTAGGTTTGGTATCTCCCATTTCGGTGGTGTGGAAATCTCCGTGGTTCTGTACTGTCCCTCCAGCAGCTGTGCAAACCCTTGTATAGAAGCAGGGGAAAAAGAAGATGTTCTTGGGTTCTCCTCTCCTAATCTCTTGTTAATGAAAAGTGCTCCTTTGTTAATGAGCTGCTACAGTAGTGCCAGCCCACAGGCTTGTGAAGTCCTGTCTATCTGCAGTATTTCATCATGGAACCATACAAGATCCTGCATTGAAAGGGACCTCTAAGGATCATGGAGTCCAACTCTTGGCTTCTGGATTAATTCCTCTAGAAAGAGGGAAGGGGATAATTAGATGCTAGAACTGCACTGCGTGGTGGTGGTGGTGGTAATCCTCCTCTTACTACTCCTAGGGTCCCTGGGGTTTAAAAAAACAAAAACCCAACCAGCTAACCAACAACCAGAAATCCCAGATGAGAATAAAATTGAATTAATTTTCTTTGTGGACAACAAACCAGATAGGTCCTGTGACTGACACTCCTGAGGTCCTTACTCCTGAGTTGGTGGGCTTTCCATGGTGGATTGCAATGCAGTTCCTCTTCCCCTCCTCATCCTGGAGTCCTGTGTCCAGAGCTGGGGCCCACAATACAACGAAGATGTGGAACTGTTGGAGAGGAGGCCATGAAGATGATCAGAGGGCTGGAGCACCTCCCCTATGAAGAGAGGCTGAAGGAGCTGGGCTTGTCCAGCCTGGAGAAGAGAAGGCTGCGGGGGGACCTCATTGCAGCCTTCCCATCCCTGAAGGGAGCAGAGAAACAGGAAGGGAATCAGCTTGTTCAAAGGGCAGAGACTGGCAGGACAAGGGGGATGGAGTGAAGCTGAAGGAGGGAAGGGTTAGATGAGCTATTAGGGGGAAGTTCTTTCCAGAGAGAGTGGTGAGGGGCTGGAGGGGGTGGGTGTCCCATCTCTGGGGGTGTTCAAGGCCAGGTTGGCTGGGTCCCTGGGCAACCTTGTGTAGCTCCAGGCCTGGAGGTTGGTGGCCCTACCTGTGGCAGGAGGTTGGAACTGTGTGATCCTTGGGGTCCCTTCCAACCCAGACCAGTCTATGATTCTATGCTTCTATGATCTGTGTTTTACCCATTGTCTCCCAGAGAGTCTCTTCCTGGACTCACTTTGTGCTGTTTCTCCTTAGGAGATCGAGTGAGGAGATGCTCCCTGGAAGTAGGGTGTTGCTCTCCAGAGCTGTTCTGTTTAGAAATCACTCATTGGGTCAGTGGGAATGCTGATTGCAAGCAAAGGAAAAGAAAGGAAGAGGCTGATATTGCCAATAAAAAAATGAAAAGGGCAGGAGAACCTCAGTGGGGCAAAATCTGTCCTGTAAGAGACCCAATAACCTGATGATACGAATTAGCAGCGTTAATTCAAACCAGGCCCTCCCTGCTGGGAATAAAACTGGACAGCTGCGCGTCCGGGGTTTCTCTGTAGGGTCTCTCTTGCCGCCGAATTGGGGTATCCTTGGCTGCTCTCTGAAAAGGGGCTGCTTTAAAATACCATTTTGACTGAGCACGAGAGAAAACACACGTGAGCTTCCACCTCCGGCGGGCGCACCGGGAGGCTTTGGTTTCTCCATGGTGTTTTTAGTGCAGGATGAGTGAAATGCCGTAAAGCCGCGGTGCCTCCTCTGCCTGTCCTCGCCCACTGTCGGTCTCAGCACCGTACTCCTTCCTTCCCCTTCCAGGAAGATCCCTGCTGTACCTTCCCAGCTGGCTGGAACAGCATGTTTTCCAATAGGATGCTTCAAAGGTGTTAGGAAACACAGCAGCTTTGCGTCATGAAGGCAAAACGGTCCATATAACAGGAGAAGATGCTGAGTGGGATGGCTGCTGCTGTCTATGGGCAGAGGAGAGGGTCTTCTGCCATCGGGTTCTGAGGGACGGAGCATCACCGCTGTCGGGGTTTGCCCCAGCCAGGAGCCGGGCACCATGGAGCTGCTTGTTCTTTAAGAGGGAGTGGGGAGGCGGAAAGGGAGGGAGAAGAAAACCCAAGGAACCAAAACATTGTGGGTTGGGATGAGGGCAGTTTACTGGGGTAGCAGAGAGAGAGATATAATAACAGGGCTTTGTAGCAAAATATATGAGACTGGTGATACACAATACAGTGTCTCACCGAACCGCACAGCTCAGGTCGTACAGCTCAGAGCTGTCCCAAAACTGGACTGTCCCCAAACCACATTCTGGAGCTGCCTGCTCCTCCTCACAGCAGCCCCCCTTCATGCTGAGCATGACGGTAACTGGCATGGAATACCCTCTTGGGCCAGTTCACGTCACTGACCTGGCTATGTCCCCTCCCTTCTCCTTAGCAGGGAAGTATGAACTGAAAGGTCCTTGATTGCTTGGCAACAATTAGAAACATCAGTATGTTATCAGCACTGCTCCCATCCTGACTCCCAAACACAGCATCCACCCACTGCTAGAAAGAGAATTAACTGTACCCTGGCTGAACCCAGGACAACCACTCTGAGTTTTCCCTTTCCGCTCCTGCCCCTGCAAGGTGTTTCTCCAGCATATTTGCCACTCTGGTTCCACTGTGACCTCGTCCTGTTCGGTTAGTAAGTCAGTGGGTTCATTTGCAATATAACACGCCTCTTTCTTACAGGAAATAAGAGTAACCAGGAGGAGTAAGTGAAACCCTTGGGTTCTGCCTGGGCTGGGTTGGGTTAGAGGGAAAGGCAGTGAGGTTTTTCTTTGTAGCTTTGGGTTTTTTCATGGTTGCATGGAGCTTGTTGCTTTGATCTCTTGCGCTTTGTGAAATTTTAACCTGGTTTCCTGTGTGGTCCACACGGAAGGAAAACTCGTAGATGTATCTGCAGCCTGAAGGAGATGAAAGTCTGGTTATCTCAGTGCAATAAAGATAAAAACAAATACACCTGTGGTAACAAAAGAACTAAAAAGCCAGGGATCTCATGGAGAGAGCCCAGCAGAGGCTACGAAGGTGATTAAGGGCCTAGAGCATCTCCCCTACAGGGAAATGTTGAGTGACCTGGGGCTGTTCAGCCTAGAGAAAAGAAGCCTGAGAGGGGATCTGATCAGTGTTTATCACTGTCTGAAGGGTGGGACACAGGGGAAAATGGCCAGCTTCTTTTCAGTGTCTGTAGGGACAGGACAAGGGGTGATGGCCTCAAGGTGGAGCACAGGAAGTTCTGCACCAATATGGGGAAGAACTTCTTCCAGGAGAGGGTGAGGGAGCCCTGGGACATGCTGCCCAGGGGGGTGTGGAGTCTCCTCTGGAGATATGCCAGACCTGTCTGGATGCCTCCCTGTGTGACCTGTCCTAGGGACCCTGCTTTGGCAGGGGGATTGGACCCGATGATCTCTGGAGCTCCCTTCCAACCCCTACGATTCTGTGATTTTGTGATCCTCTGTTCCCTATTAAGGGTTCAGCTTCCAGCTCTGGAACTGAGATGATGCATCCTTGGATGCGACTGCCGGATAGAAGGGCTGAGGGGATGATGAGTGGATTAATGAACCTTCGAAAGAGCTGGTAAAAGAAATAGCACAACACAGGTATGCCTCAGGAAAATTGGGGAGGAATGGCTTAAGCTTTCCAACACCCCTCTGCACTAAGAATTGAGCTCCCCTGTTTTTAGCTCAGAAGAAACATGGGGTACAAAGAGAGCACCTAGAGTCTTCTCTTGACCCACACGTAAGATGTTAATCTCAAACCTGCTGCAGTTAATTTGGGGGTGGTGTAGACACTTTTGATCTGCCCAAGAGCTTTTTCTCGCTGGCGTTTTACAGATCGGAGCTTGTAAATTGCCTCTCAAATCTTGATAATTAATGATGGTGGGTGGTGAACACGAGCTGCAAATGGTTTGAGGTTTTCTTTTCCCTTTTATTTTTGGCTTCTCAAAATCACTATGCCCCCAAAAGGCTCAGGAAGACAAAAGGGAAAATTACGTTTGGGGGAAAAGTGGGGGAGGAGGCGGAACAGATGTGTTATTCTGCTGACATTCAAAGTACCGCTTCGCATCCTCAGAACCCTCCACAGGCATCCCACCGAGGGAGAGGGAGGACTGGCACCTTGTTTCTGAGTGATACCCTAACCTTCTCCCTGGGGGCTTCAGTACTTGGGCAAGAGAGGTTTCCCTGAGGCTGGGGGCAGCTGGAGAGCGCTGTGGTGTCGTGTATCTTAGATTTCATCTCTTGGGAAATGAATGCTGCTTTTCTCTCTCTCCTTTTCGCTTGGGTTTTCTTCTTGTTTTAAATCCTGGTTATCTGTGTCGCAGTATCATCTGTCTTGCTGTTTACAGTACTCCACGAAACATGCATGGAAATGTGGGTTGGCTGTAACATTCTCAGGTCATTTTGGAGTAGCTTTCCCAGCCTAAATTATCCAGTCACCGGGAGAAATCGCCTCCATAATCCAAGTCTTAGCTGTGTACATTATTACAGATACTCCTGTGGTTATTGTTGTGTGATGTCAGAGGTAAAACTTGCAGTTCTTGCCCTCCCTTGTTTCCTTCAATCACTTGTGCACCTTCAGACCTGACCATATTCTTAGTAAGGCTGGTCCATGCTACGAAGGTACCACAGGAGAGATTTGACTGTGGGCATTTTTTCCCCCCTCCCACCAAGCTTTCTCCCTCTGCGTTTGCATCCCGCTGCATCTCTCTGCTCCCGATTGTTTTGGCAGTTCATCGGTCCTGAGCGCCGGGACCATCACATCACCCTCCTGGGTACTAATGGACAATTACATACTCTGCAGTTTGCTTTGCTGCGTGCTGACTGTGTATGAGGCTTCACCAAAAAACACCCCCAAGCCCCCATCCTTCCCAAACCCCATCCCACTACAATGCTGGGAGATGCTGTTGGGTTTTATTACCAAGCAGAACTTCCCCTTTTGTATAGGGTCCCTGCTGAGAGGGGAAAAAAGGAGGAGGAAAAATAGTTGAATACAGTGAGAGTATAATTCATCCAACAGATGCTTGTGGGACTGCACCAGACCGTGGGCTTGCCTGCACTCCCCTGGGCTTTTCAGGGCTATGGAGGGTCTTGTGCTTTGCCCCATACCTGCCCACCTCCTTTTCACCGAATCACAGAGGTTGGAAGGGACCTCGAGAGATCATCGGGTCCAACCCCTCTGCCAAAGCATCTCCCTAGCTCATATTGCACAGATAGGCATCCAGATAGGTCTTGGATATATTGCTGGGATATATTTTATCTGGATATATATTTTAATATATTTTAAAATATATGTGTTTATATGTATTTTACCTGGTTATATTTAAAATCAGAAATCCAAATTGCTGTTTTCAGGCTCTGCTTACCTTGAGGCTCCTGCTTTTATCTGAAATAGGAATGTTTGGGGGAGATCCTTGATCGTTTTTACCTGCTCCTTTGTAGCAACCAGTCTATTAAAAGCTATTGTCTTTAGGCACATTTGCATCCTCTAAGAAAATGAATCCACATTTAATTTCTGGTCCAGTTAACAGCTCCCCTTCCCAACCTGCTGTTTCTCCTCCATCTCCCACACCTCTGTGTGTCTCGACGTACCCCCTGAGCAAGCAACAGTGTGGCTGATGCTTCACGTCATAGAATCATGGAATGGCCTGGGTTGGAAGGGACCCCAAGGATCTCAGAATTCCAGCCCCCTGCCACAGGTCCTTATGGACCCTCATTCCCCACTCCAGCTGTGAGACCAAGACCCGTTGCCTTAACCGTGTAACGCATGCTGGTGTGCCCTGCGTACACACGGGATCATCAGCTGCGACCCTCACTGCGTTGCAAGAACTTCACAGCAACGAATACAGCTTGCATGAAACGAGTGTGTCTGTATTGACGCCACCTGGCAGTGTAATTAGGGTGGCCAGCTCTGGGTATTGACTGTTCGGGTGTGCACAGAGGACTCTTGATTTTGTTCCATAGCAGGGCTGTAGCTCTGGCTCTATGTCTGACAAGCAGATGGATCAAAACGGTTTGAAGAATAGCCCTGGCAATTGCTTGAGGAAGCAGAAAGCTTCCCTAGCTTAATAATGACTTCTGCTGCAAAAAACCTAGGTTTGCTTGAAAATAAACCCACAAGCAAACGATTAGGGTTAAAAAATAGCTCGAGGGGGTCGGCTTGCTCCCTTCCACTAGCAGCATGAATGCCTGGTTTGAAACCCTGGGGTTTGGGGTGAGTAGCTGGCTGTGGCTAAGGGAGAAGGGAGGTAATTAGGAATCACTGCTCAAATGTGCATGTATAGGAGGAAGGAGGAAAGGAGAAGGTGTGTGGGGGAGGCTCTGAACGCAAAGAAGAATGCACGTAGAGGTGTGGTGAGGAGGGTTAGATGTTTGGAACGAGTATTGAGCCTGTTTATATTGTCTTCTTTGAGTGAAATACCTGTGTTTAGTGGAGGAAAGCACTTCTCTGTGCAGAGCAAGATGGATGATGGAGGCTGGTCTATGAGTGGGTGCAAGAGGCCATTCCACATGCCCAGTGCGAGCAGCAGTTCCACATCTTGAGTCCTTCCCCTTGCACAGTAAAAGCCGCCCATTTCGGGGAACCTGTGGCCGTGGTGGCAGAAGCAGAATGGTTCTCAGCCTGACTGGCCACATCCTCTTCTCTGTGACTTTGGGAATGGGCAGGGAAATCCCTCCAAGGGTGGATACGGAGATCCCAGGGAGCCACATCCTGGTTGGCATGGAGTAAAACGAGCCGAACCCTCTGAAAGTCAATGCTGAGAAGTAACGAGTTAAGAAGCCGTGTCTGCGAGCTTGTGCTATAGCTGAACTGAACAACTCGGAGAGAAGGGGTGGTTCTCAGCTTTCCCTACCTCTTGTCCTCTTCTAAAAGGTTTGGCTGGTGGAAAGGCAAGCCAGGTCCTCTCACCACACTTGAACACTGTTTTTGTTCAAGTGTGGAAGCGTTTGGTCATTAAACAGTTGATGTTTTTAATTTTTTTTTTTTACATAAAATATTGCAGCTCTAAATGAGCTTTTTCTTCCCCCTTTTGTTTCATGTGACATCTGGATTGTTCAGGGAGTGTTGCTCCATCTTAAAATGAGGATGGTTGCCTTTCTGAGCAGTGGAGGTTTTATGGATCTAGGAGGGTAATGAACACAGAGAAGGAGAGATAATACAGCTGGCTATCGCCTTTCACATCTATTAACATCACGTCTTGAATTGATTTAGAGGGGTTATTTTGTCTGAACACTTGCAATTAGCAGCTCTTAATCACTAAAACACTTTGTAAGAAAGCTGGCTTGGTGGCTAGATTGCGGAAGGAGGAGTAGCAGATACTGGTGGTTTCTTATCTTCCCAAAAACCCTGTGTTCTGCAGGAATGGCTGGGTGGGTGGAAAACAGCTCTCTGTGTGTGTTGCTTTTTCAAGCCCTGGGTTGAAGAATAGGGCTGGAAGAGACATTGAGTTCCTGTCCCAAGGCAGAATTGGTCTACCTAGATGAACCTAGATCAGATGTTTTTTGAATACAGTCTTAACAGCCTAAGACGATGGAGACAGCCTGTGTTCCTTCACAAGCCCCATCATTTGTGGGTTGAAGGTCACCTACGTTAGATGTTACCTTTTCTCACTATTTTTCTCTCCTCTTTTTCCATCTTCAGGTGAAAGTGTCTTGACCAACCACTTGGGAAGGTGGATTATTTTTCAAACAATGAGCATGCGTCTCTAGACATGGTTTGTGGTTCGGTCCAGCTGGAGCTGTCTGAATGAAGCTATGGGCTGTGCCTCCGCCAAGCATGTTTCTACTGTTCAAAACGAAGAGGAAACTCAGAAGGGGAAAAACTACCAGAACGGAGATGTGTTTGGTGGTAAGTGTTGCAGGATTTCATCCTACTCCAACAGCAGAACAGTGCAGGAAGGTGGATTTGGGAGCTTTAACCTTTCACAAAAAACATAAAGGAAAGTGCATGTTAAAATAAATCATGGTGATAGCTCAATTGGGCCCTCCAAGGGACAGCACCGTGACAGCTGAAACAGAGGGTGGGGTAAAATCAAGTAGTGGAAAATTAACGTGCAGGTGATGAGAGGTACTGCTCTGTCTTTAACTGCTCACATCTTGGAGTAGTTCAAAGACAAGGAGTGGCTCAACCCCCTCAGATTTATACCCTCATCTCTGTTACGTATTTGTCATTAGGCACCAAATAGTTGACTCATTTCCTAAAAATAAAAACCTATTCAGTAAGAAATAAAATTCCCCAGGACTGTTGGCCTGTAAAGCGGTAAACCATTAGCTCAGAAATCCTATAGCAACGAGGGATTGAAGGCACAGTGAAACCAGAACTAACCTTCCATGAGGGATTCCCTGGTACTGGGAGGCTCTGGATGTAGGATGAAAACAGCTCTTACACTTTATGGGAAGACTGGTGTGTGATCCAGGTCTTACCAGCATCAGGAAAGATAAGTGGTACGGCATAAAACATATAGTCAGCTTCAGGATTTCCATATATTCCCCCTCCCTGATTATGTTAGTATATGCTGAGTGTTTTTTAGCTAATAATCTCTATAAAAATTCAGGATCTTAAAATGTTAGGAATTATCTGGAAGGCTGTTATTCTGGAAGATGAACCCAGGATTTCAAGATCTGCCCAGATACCTAGCTGCAAGTGAAGTCAGCTGTAAACAAGCCAGCTTGGTTCTGTTCTTCTTAAATCAGGCGTGTCGCTTCTGTGTACGCCAAACTTCTCTTCTCTGGTGGTTTTTATAGCCATTATTTGTGCTAGAGGTGGGAATGACACATCCAGCAGCAAAAAAAAATACCTCCCCTTAATTTCCAAAGCAATGATATTTCACTTTTTCAGTCTTTCTGGGGATTAGCTTGCTCCTGATGGCGGAGCCCAAAGTAGAAATACCCGGAGGTGTAATCTGAAGTCAAAAGTAGTGGTTCAGCAAGCTTCCAGCCTAAGGGATGGGCTGTTTTCTTGTGAGTGTTCTTTGCTGGCTCAAGAGATGCTGCTTTGGAATTGTGAGTTCAGTACATTGCTTTTATTTAGAGCAGGCTTTAAGTGCTGTCACGAACAAAAAGCACTATTAGTTTCTCCAAGGAATTTGAGTTTATATTTTAGCTGCTGTTTAGGGAAGGAGAAATGAAATGTGTGTGTCTGGGTTTTTGGGGGTTTTTTTTTAAGTTTTTGTTTGTTTAAACTGTATGCTGAGAACCAGAGATCATTATATTAATGACAGGAAATCCAGTGTATTCTGAAGGCAGAGCGTCAAAAAGACTGAAGGGACTTTAAAGGGCTCCCACTATGTAGAGCTGGTGTCATCGGTATCATTCAGCTACTCTGGGATCCATTTGAGGGCTCTTAATCGTTCCCTATTTTACAGAAGCCTGTCAGTAGCAGGAGTAGCACCCCCTGTTAATCACCTTCTGTCACATACTTTAGTTTAGGTGCGCAGTTTGCCGTTCCTAAAGGTCCCATTCAAGGCCACTCCTCTTGTAGCAAAGAATTGGGGTCTGTGGCTTAAGCAGCGTGTTGAATGGTGACCAGAATGAGCACAAAAGCCATGTTTTTCCCTTGCTGCTGAAGGACAGATGAAAGATCAGGAACTGGGTGTATGAGAAGGGTGAGCCGAAGTGTACCTGGCTTTACTGCTGTCCTTTCGGGACTTGCAGGTGAGCAACGGGGTGCTTAGATGCTCAGGATGAGGAAGCTACATGCTTCATGTGTCCAATGCCTTGCACAGCTCCTGAACACACTTTTTCAATATAAAAAAAGAGAGGCAAGAAAAATCCTCCTTAATATCCTATTTATTATCCTTCTTTTCAATCTTTTGGACTTCCCAGATGCCTGGGGTTCTTCCTTATGAGGCTCTTCCTGCTCCACCTTCTTCCGCATTGGAAATCGTAATGGCAATTACATTGTTATGAGTTAGATCTGAAAGATCAGAGTATTCTTTCCACTCACTTCATTTTCTATGAAACACTCATGCTCTTAGTCCCAAATTAATTCTGTGTAACATGTTCTGAAGAGTTATTCCTTCAGTCATCAAGGAGGAAGTCAGTCAGTGCTGTATCAGAGGGCTGTCACTGTCAGGTCCCTGTGCCAGTGTGGCTGCAGCTTTGCCCTCTGTTTTTCAGTGGCACTCAGCTTGCATGCCACCACAAGCCTTTGCCGTCCTCCTCCAAGCCCTCAGAAGGTGACCTGTCTTGAAGATTGCTTACATTTCCAAAGGGTTTTTCAGGGTTTGTGATGTCCACACATTTTCTTCAGGGTTTGTGATGTTCATCTTAGGGTTCATCCACCCAGCTTTAGAAGAAAAGGAGATAATTTCCAGGTATGCAGTCTCTGGATGTTTTATTTCTAATCAGTGGGTTTTGCTTGACTATAGATGTCACTTCGAATTCAGAGACCGTTTTCTGATCTGCTCAAGGTAGTGCAGTTCTGATTCTGTTCCTCCTTGCTTGAAGCCAAGCCAACTGACTGAGAGATCACCCCTTCTGGTTTGGTTTGGTTTGGGTTTTTACTTCTAAAAATCACTGCAGGTTGAGACTGTGCCCTGGTGCTTTACTTACTCCTCAGCTTTTCACAGCATCACTGGGTTGGAAAAGACCTTTAAGATCATTGAGTCCAACTGTTCCTGTCCTATGCTAAACTGTATCTGTAAGTACATCATATACCTGTCTTTTAAGTACACCCAGGGGCGGGGACTCAACCGCCTCCCTGGGCAGCCTGTTCCAGTGACCGACAACCCTTTCGGGGAAGAACTTTTCCCTCACATCTGATCTGACCCTGCCCTGGTGCAGCTTGAGCCCATTCCCCCTCGTCCTGTCACCTGGCTGAAAAGACCATTGTCCACCTCTTTGCACCTTCCTGTCAGGTCGCTGTAGGCAGTGATAAGGTCTCCCCTCAGCCTCCTCTTCTCCAGGCTGAACACCCCCAGCTCCCTCAGCCGCTCCTCGGAAGGTTTGCTCTCCAGCCCCTTCCCCAGCCTGGTTGCCCTTCTCTGGATACGCCCCAGGACCTCGATGTCCTTTTTGTAGTGAGGGGCCCAGAATTGGACCCAGCACTCAAGGTGCAGCCTCACCAGTGCTGAATCCAGGGGAACAGTCACCTCCCCAGGCCACGCTGGGCCAGGATGCCGTTGGCCTTCTTGGCCACCCAGGCACACTGCTGGCTCATGGTCAGTCACAGTCACCCAACACCCCCAGGTCTTTCTCTGCCGGGCAGTTTTCCAGCCACCCTGCCCCAAGCCTGTAGCGCTGCCTGGGGTTGGTATGTCCCAAGTGCAGCACTCTGCACTTGGCCTTGTTGAATGTCATGCCATTGGTCTCAGCCCATTGGTCCAGCCTGTCCAGATCCCTCTGAAGAGCCTCCCTGAGGAGGGTTTTTCCTCAGTGTGCCATCTAGCTCCAAAAGCGGATGTTCCCAGGTATCCCTCCTCATAGCCGGGAGGCCATAGGGCTTGTGGTGAGCTGGATCTGCCTCCTTTTACTTTCTGTGGCAGTATAATTACTAAGCTGGGTTTTTTTCCCCTTTGCAAGTGGAATCATATCCATTATACCTACCTCCAGCACTACTCAACATGAGCTCACACTGCCAATAAATTGTGTTTGTGCTCCCTATTTTAAGGAAAATATTTTCCTTGTGCTGGGAAATGACAGGAACTTACGAGTAATAATATTACTTCAGACTTAACATTGCTGCTCTGTTCCCTCCATCTCAGTATGTGATAAAACAGTTGTTCCTGGCTCAGTCCTCTCTTCTGCTCATGTTCACTGAAATCAGGTCGATCGCTCGCTTCCCACAGGCCAGTGCTTCGTTCGCCTGTTTGTTGGGTGCTGGTGTTGCTAGCTGCTTGGCACTCTGTGGATGTTCATTTAGGCACTGCTTCATCCTGAACATACCTCATCCCCAGGAGGGAGCCTATTGGCCTTTCAACGCACCTCATCCCCAGGAGAGAGTCTCTTCAATATGAGGGGGGTGAGACACTGGCACAAGGTGCCCAGGGAGGTGGTGGAGGCCCCATCCCTGGAGACACTCCAGGTCAGGCTTGATGGGGCTCTAAGCAAGCTGCTCTAGTGAAGATGTCCCTGCTCACTGTAGGGGTGGGACTAGATGGTCTCTGAAGGTGATTCTGTGATTCTCTTGGCCTTTGGGGCGGGTTGTCAGCTTTAGATCGTGTCAAATTCATGGTGCCTGTTGAGATAGAAGTAGAGATTTCTTACATAATCATAGAATTGTTTGGGTTGCAAAAGACCTTTAGGATCATCCAGTCCAGCCACTAACCCAGCACTACCAAGCCCACCACTGAACCATCTTAAGCACCATGTCAACGTGTCTTTTAAATCCCTCCAGAGACAGGGACTCCACCACTTTCCTGGGCAGCCTGTTCTGGTGCTTGACAACCTTTTCAGTGAAGAATTTTTTCCTAATATCCAACCTAAACCCATCTTGCCTCCATCCTATTGACTGTATCAAACCTTCATATATCAATTTGATTATATTGATTATCAATCATGGGCTCATTGGTGCCCTGCTCTACTTGCTCCAGGAGATGATGTCTTCTGAGGAAGCATTCCTTGCATTATGTCTACATAGGATGGTCTGTCTCCCAATGTGTGCATGGTGTTGGATCACCGTTTATCATAGAATCATAGAATGGCATGGGTTGGAAGGGACCCCAAGGATCACAGAGTTCCAACCCCCGGCAATGGGCAGGGACAACAACCTCCAGGCCTGGATCTACACAAGGTTGCCCAGGGCCCCTGCCAACCTGGCCTTGAACACCCCCAGGGATGGGGCATCC
>VZTU01028880.1:45533-58492 GCA_013400835.1 Zapornia atra
GGTGTTTTTCCCTCCATCACTAAGGGGGAACAGCAGCAGCAGGTTTCAGCAGAGCCATAACCGTTATCACCAGCTGAGGATTTACCTGTTGCCATCACTGGGTGTCTATGCAAAACCCCTGTTTGGGATTTTTTTGTCTTTTCCTGAAGATGTAACTGAGCTCCAGATAACCGGGCTCCTTCATACTCCATCTTCTAGACACACGTACTTGCAGTACACAACTACATGTGTATCACTGTAGTAAATAGCAGGACTAACCTTGTTGCTCGAGCGATGGTTGAGCAGCAACACACCATGGTTTCCCCTTCATCCTTGCTGATACTCCTGTGGATGGCACAGCTTCAGCTTGCAGCAGGGTTTGGAGGGTTTTTAGGGTCTCAGTGCAGGCACGGTGCATTCTGCGTTACCACCAACATAAGCATTGGTGGTTGAACTGGAAGAAACTTGACTGCAAGAAGCTTTTTCCTCATTGTGGAGACCCCAGGGCTTTGTTGGTAAACAGAGGAAAAGGGAAAATATCTGAGTTCTCAGGTTTTGGGTTTGTTTGGTTGGGGTTTTTTTGATAAACATCCAAAAAAATCTAGCAGGTGAAATTTTAAGGTGGCCTTCAGCTGTATTTAAATTCGTGTTTGTAGAACATGCCCCTTGAATGACAGCGACGGAGAGTTGGGGGAAGCTCCGGTCTGCTGAGGGCTGTATGCAAAACTCCAGAGAGAGATTTGGTGCCTGCTTGCTTGTAGCACCTTAGCATTAGCCTGATGAAATTTGGGCAAAAGCCATTTCTGCAGCACTGTTCTTACCATGTTGTTATCGCCCAGTCATGGTTTGTTGGGAGGTGGGACTTCATGTGGAGTTGGAGGGCTGGTAGAGCTCTCCTCCCAGGCATCTCTATCAGGAGAAGAAAAAGCAGACAATAACCCAAGAAATCCTTCAGTCAGACAGGAGATAGATATATTTGAAAACAACAAACTCCCCCCATCTAGCACACGGAAAAGGCTTTCTTTTCCTTTTCCTCAGCTTACTCTAAGGAGATTACATTGTCTGTAATGTATGCAGCTTCCTAATCCTGGGAATTGTCAAGTCCTCCTCACTCCTGGGGTTTGTAAAGGGGTTTCACTGTTTGAATTCTCCTTAGTAAACACATTTTAGTTCACTGCTTAGAAGATGGGTTAAGCTACCCATCACTCAGGCTTTAGTTTTCTTAACGTGTGAAAAGTTGGCAAGCACTTACATAATCCCAGCTTCTCATCAGCCATTTCCAGGCAACGGAAATTTTAGGAACAAGAAAAGGCAGTGGGAGAACCGACCAGCCCCTTTCCCCCCCTCCCTTCCCCCTCTTGTTTCTTAATCCCACGTTTCTTTATTGTCACGGGGCTGCTAATTCCCATCTCCTTCAGAAACACGGATGAGATGTATAATCTGAATGTCATTGGAGCCGGTTCCCTGGGAACTGCTGCCGTGTGGGTTTTCTTTTCCTCTGATACTTGGGCTTGAATGGTTTTCCTCGGATGCCACGGGATTTTTCAGTCCCATGATCATCACTGTTACTTTTTTAAAGGTATTTTGAAGTCTCACTTAAAAAAACCCAACATATAAAATCTCCGCTCAAGCTAAAAGAAAACCACTTCCCTTATAACTGAACCCTTTGATGTGGTGCCATCGCTGCCTTTGGTGTTGCAATATTTCTGAGTCGGGATGGGTGGAAATAGTAGATGAAGAGGATGGGAGGACATGGCAGACACCAGGCAAATTGTCATTTTGTACTGGGGTTCTGCAGTCAGGGTCTCGTTCTGTTTAAGGTGAGAGCTGGAGGTGGGCTGGTACAAGCGTGGGGATCCTTGGGGGAGGAGAGAGGAGGCTCTTGGTGAGTCACCGTCTTCTCCACTTCAACCTGGGGCTTCAGCAGGGCTCAAGACTTGAGCAGTGCTGCCCTGGTAAAGCAGAGATCCTCCTCAGATGTGTCAGCAGCAACAGGAATGGCTGCGCTGGGGCTGTGTGCCAGGTGAAACGAAAGATGCTCCATGTGAAGACATTTTCTGGCACAATCGAAGGGCTCTGTGAATTGAAATAAGAGAAGATCAATAAGCCAAGGTCGTTCCAGACTCTGTCAGAGTCACTGTTCTCCTGCCGGTCCTTCATATCCATTGGCCTGATTCACTTCTTCACCCAGGGTGTTTCTGTGGTCCTCTGCTTGCTGCAGGGATCTCTCTGCCCCTGGTTTCGCTCCTGGTACCTCTGGATCCTGACAAGTTCCCAGGCACCTCCACCTTTGGAATCAAGCCACTTGTTGCCCTTGGTGGGGAAAACCTTGAGCTGGCAGTGACAGGTCCTGCTGATGGGAATGGGATGTAGCAGGATTAGGTGCTGGACACTTTGGGTCACACCACGTGCTGGCAATTAGCACAGGGCATTTTAATAGCTGCATCGCTTAAAACAGGGATGTTTGAGTCTGATCTGTAAAGAAATAATAGATAGATGAAAGAAGTAATCTGTACTCTTTTGCAAGGCTGCCTACAGTTTTTCATCACAAGTGTTGGAATATATATTAAAAATCCATGGAAATTGTGCTGATGAGACGTGATTGTGCGTAGAGACTCCTGAGTGTGGTGTTATTCCCAGAACTGAGAGCAGCTCTCATGGCTCTGTGTACATTGAGAAGCAGAAGGGCTGGCTGTGGGTCTTTATTGGGTTCCCTTATGCCAGACCGGCTTTGCCCGGGATGGATTGGTGTCCCCAAAGGTTGTTGGTGTGGGTGCAGCCCAGGAGATGCTGTCTGCACACACAGCTTGGTGCTAACACACCATGTGAGGCGATGGACTTAAAACTTCAAACTAAACCTCACCTCTCCCTGGACCCACAGTGAAACCCTGCTGGGGCAGAGATGAGCACTCCTCTTTTTTTTCTTTTTGGGGGGGGGTGTATATGGCTTGTTGAGTCAGTGCTGAAGAGTGTTTCAGTGCTTTCTGATACACCTGCTCCAAAACCGAGTTTTACCAACCTCGAGTTCACCACTCAGAGGATCTGGGTGGGTTTGGGGGTTTTTCTGGCTAATTGAGTATGTCACGTAACTGGTTCTGTTACTTTGGAAAACTAAAAATCAGGGAGTATTAATCCTTTAAAAGGCTACATCTATTGTAAACCATACCCACAGGTCTGGCAGAAACCACTAACACACTGGACTATGTCTAAACATTTCTTAATTTCTTGCTTGAAAAGGACTCCTGAGGCCCCAGCTGGAGTCCTGTGTCCAGAGCTGGGGCCCCAATACAAGGAAGATGTGGGACTGTTGGAGAGGGCTCAGAGGAGGCCACGAAGATGATCAGAGGGCTGGAGCACCTGTCCTACGAAGAGAGGCTGAGGGAGCTGGGCTTGTTCAGCCTGGAGAAGAGAAGGCTGTGGGGGGACCTCATTGCAGCCTCCCAGTACCTAAAGGGAGCAGAGAAACAGAAGGGAATCAACTTGTTCAAAGGGCAGAGACTGGCAGGACAAGGGGGATGGAGTGAAGCTGGAGGAAGGAAGAGTTAGATGAAATATTAGGGGGAAGTTCTTTCCAGAGAAAGTGGTGAGGGGCTGGAAGGGGCTGCCCAGAGAGGTGGTGGGTGCCCCATCCCTGGGGGTGTTGAAGGCCAAGTTGACTGGATCCCTGGTCAACCTTGTGTAGATCCAGGCCTGGAGGTGGTTGGCCCTGCCTGTGGCAGGGGGTTGGAAATGTGTGACCCTTGTGGTCCCTTCCAACCCAGACCAGTCTGTGATTCTATTATTCTATGACTTGCTGTTTAGCTCTGTGCCACGATGGTAAAGGCACAGACTACAATCACCACAACCTAATTAACATACCTAATAGGATGGATTTAATTCTCCTCCTATCCATACTTCCACAGCCCTCCTGGCTTTCCGATGTGAAATTTTCTTGCCAGAAAAGGTACAATAAGGAGGCACGGTGTATCCCTGCAGCTGAGCGTTGCAATGAGCTGTAGCAGTTTTTCCTCTGAGATGGTTTGTGATTGCAGAGATACCTCAGAAAATCCCAAATTTCAAAAATACCAAAGGCTTTTCCTTCTTTTTTTTTTGGGTTGTTTTGTTTTGTGGGGTAGTGGTTAACTCAGTATTTCTTGCCGTTCAGTTTTTGGGGTGTTTTTGTCACTTCTAATAGAAATCTTTCCCTGATCTGCGTTGGCACAGAAAGCTGCTTATTGGGAATTTTATGCTTTGTTACCCAAACCCTCCAAACAATGGGGCATAATCCTCTGCCTTGTCTTGAAGCTCTGTAGTGAAATTGCGTGTTAGAGCTTGAGATGAATTCCTGCAGGAGCTGGAAGAAAATTGCTTCTCTCCGTTGCTCTTGCTATCTTTCACTCTGCCTTTAATAACACCAACAGCACTTTGCTTTTGTTTTTCCCCCCAATAAGTATAAATTTCCACCCCACTTACCTGCAAGTGTATTTTTTCCCAGCCTTGTGTATGCTGTTATTTCCTACCTACGTCTCGAGCTTCTCAGCCCAGTTCTCCATCTATCATCCACCTCTGGAACACATAGGATTGCAAATCCTCCGTGTGTAGCTCTGTATTCAACACCAGTTATCAATGTCTGCAGTGATATGTTAAAAACAGACAGTGGGATCTGATAGATGAGGTGTATGAAATGAAACGCCTGGCAGAAAATGAGGAATGAAACGAGGGTAATAGCTATATAAACCATGGAATGGGAAAGGGAATCACAGAATCCCAGAATCGTAGGGGTTGGAAGGGACCTCCAGAGATCATCAGGTCCAACCCCTAAAGCTCCTGCAAATCATGTCATTGGAAATGGAGGTTACAGATGCATCCACGTTGGATGGTTTGTGATGGGCAGTGCACATATTGGCATCTGTCTGAATTCCAGACCCATTTAGGGATATAGCTTGTGAATTCAATTGCCAAGTTGCCCAATCTGGGCACTAAATAAAACCAACCCCAAAGAAGTAAGCTAGCCACCACTCTGGGAGTTTAATTTGTTGGGAGGTGTCATGGTGTTTTCCTTTCTGCCTATGCAGAACAGCACAAGTGCAAATTTAAGCCTGGGAATACGATGAATTTGGTGCGTTAAAAGCGTTTAAAACCGCTGCGGCTCACTGACCGATGGCATCCTGGGGTGTGTTAGCAGGGTGGTTAGTAGGTCAAGAGAGGTCTTTCTCCGCCTCTACTCTGCCCTAGTGAGATTGTGCCTGGAGTATTGTGTCCAGTTCTGGGCCCCTCAGTTCAAGAAGGACATAGAACAACTTGAAAAAGCCCAGCACAGAGCCACTGAGATGATGAAGGGAGTGGAACCCCTTCCTTATGAGGAGAGTCTGAGGGAGCTGGGCCTCTTTGGCTTGGAGAAGAGGAAACTGAGGAGTCTCCTTCTCTGGAGACATTCAAACCCACCTGGATGCGTTCCTGTGTGATTTAGTCTGGGTGATCCTGCTCTGGCAGGGGGTTGGACTAGGTGATCTCAAGCAGTCCCTTCCAGCTCCTGATCTTCTGTGATTGCAAGGGAAGCTTCCAGCTGCTGTGTGGAAAGGTCCAGCTATCACAGCATGCTGGGACTGTAGTGGTACACTTGTGGTACACCAGGGAAGAGCTTTGTACAAGTTAGTGTCATGTTAGTGGATGCTGCAGTGCTAAGATTTTGGGCTGAGTTTCCTAATTTTCTATTTTAAAGCATTTTGCAATGTCATTGTGTTTTGAAACACACGATTTCAGGATAGAACTTGCTCGTGCTCTGCTTAGAACGGGAAAGAAACCAGGAATAGCCAGAACCAACAGCCCTCAAGCCCCTAGAAAGAAGTGGTTTTCACAGAATCACCCCTGCTGCCCCTTGTCCTATTGCTGCCATCCCTGAGCAGCCTGGCTCTGTCCTCCTGACTCTCACCCTTTACATATTTATAAACATCAATAAGGTCACCCCTCAGTTTTCTCTTCTCCAGGCTAAAAAGGCCCAGCTCCCTCAGCCTCTCCTCATAAGGAAGGGGTTCCACTCCCTTCATCATCTCTGTGGCCTTCTTGGGCTTTGGCTACCCTGAAGCATTTTGGTGTGTTAAATCCTACATGGACCTCTCATTTGCTTTCAGTGCTGTAGAGGCAGCATGATCCAGGAGAACCTGTCCCACCACTGGTGCGGTGTCAGCTCCAGGTATGAGCCATGATGATTTCATCATCAGGGATGGATATCTAGGTATCTTCTATATATAAATGAGAGGCTATTCATTTCTCTGACTCTTGCTGCCTTGTTTTCCCTTCTCCTATTTTCAGATATAAAATCTCAGCTCAGCTCAAGGATGATGTTGGTTCTTGTGTTGCAATCCAGGCAGGGAAAAAACCCCCCAAAACACATAGAAAAACCCACTTGGGTGATTCTGGAAGGGGAAAAAAAAACCAGAGATGCCATTTTTCTTTCATTTCTGGGGCAGAAAAATAACAAGAGAACAAAGCAAGCATCTCCAGATGTGCAGGGAGACCTGATAACATGCAGGGGTTGTTACACCACCCACCCATTGCATCTCCCGTAGCCGTGAGAGTTGGAAAAGTTGAGGGCTGCAAAGCAAGGCTACTCCCCCACACTGTTTCCCACAAGGAGAGGCATCCATTTTGCCTAGATCCTGCCTCAGCCAAACCCCAGAGCCCCGAGGGTGGTCTGGGGAAACAGGTCCCACAGGCTTCACGCAGACCAGCACAGGGATGCTCCCTGTGGGGACTGCTCCTCTCTCCTATTCCCGAAAAACAAACTCCAGCACAAAAGCTGCCGCTACGTAATGCAGCTCCAGAATGAGTAAGTAAAGGAAAACCAGGGATATAAGTTTAAAAGTGACTAAATGAAGGAGTGACAGGCACGGTGTCAGGCTCCTTTCTGTTGGAGGTGGTGGGGTTTGTGTTAGGATAAAAGGAGGCAGCATCCTGTGCCTCGCAGGCTGCAGTGGCTGTGAACCTCCCTGCCCCGGGCAGCTGCAAGGGCAGTGATGTCCTTTCCTCCCATGTCCTTTCCCCTGGGTACAGCCGCACAGAGCGATGCTGGCACAGAGCAGGCAACACAAGTGGTGTGTCCCGCTTGGCAAAGAGGAATTTGGCTTTCTTACTGCTACTAGGAGATACCTAAGCCATTCCCCTGGGATTATGGGGTTGGTTGTTGGACGTGGTTTCTGTAGGGTCTGGATCGGGGTGTTTGATGCTGCATGTTCTCCCAGGTGCCCTTTGTAACTTCCCAGGGAAATTAAAAATCTTAAGATCGCTGTTGGGTTGAGGTTGGGTTTTTTCCCTCAAAGCCTGAGATCCCAAATGAGTGCTGCCCTGTGCTGTCAGTGCTAAGTCATTACAACATCTCCATTTCCATAAACCAGCCTCTCCACTGGTTTTTTTGGAGCTGAAATAGAAGAGACAGTTATTTTAAACACCAGGCAATTAGCTTATTTCCATATTGCCCATTTCAGTTGGAATTTGCAGTGATATTCTTCAAAGAATGGTTTCTCATAATGAATTTATGACAGTTTTAGCTCATTCCACTTACGGGTCACTGCGAATTATATAGACATCAAAGGAAATGAGTTCACTGAGTATTAATATACTTTTTCTTCTGGATTCCATTAAAAAACTTTGGGGGGGGAAGAAGTATTAATTTTTCCTCTATGATTTAATTTTTGATGATCTAGAAAATTAAGTGGATACTCTTAATAAATATTTTCAGCATAACATCAGATGTTTCCTGTTAAAAGATCCCTGCACCAGTTTGGGAAACTCGGTTGAGTTTTCATTTTGGTCACATTTATGCTTCATCAAGGTGTTTTCATATGATTAAGTCACGTTGCCAAATCGTGATGTCACAGAATCACAGAATCACAGGGGTTGGAAGGGAGCTTCAGAGCTCAGCGGGTCCAACCCCTCTGCCAAAGCAGGGTCACTAGGACCCTGTAGGCAACGTACAGTAGAATCACAGAGTCACAGAATCATTGGGGTTGGAAAAGACCTCCCAAGATCATCCATCCAGTCCAGCGGTCCCCCTGTCACCTCTATCACTCACTAACCCATGTCCCTAAGTACCTCATCCAACCTTCCCTTGCATACCCTGAGAGACAGTGACTCCACCACCTCCCTGGGCAACCTGTCCCAATGCCCAGCTTCTCTTGCTGAGCAGTTTCTCCTCATTTCTAACCTGAACCTCCCCTGGCACAACTGGCAGCTATTCCCTCTTGTCCTGTCACTAGTTATCTGCAAGAAGAGGCTGAGCCCCAGCTCACCACAGCCTCATTTCAGGGAGTTGGAGAGAGCAGTAAGGTCTCTCCTGAGCCTCTGCTTCTCCTGGCTGAACAGTCCCAGTTCTCCCAGATGCTCCTCATCAGGTTTGCTCTACAGCCCCTTCCCCAGCCTGATTGCCCTTCTCTGGCCACGCTCTAGGACCTCAGTGTCCTTCTTGTAGTGAGGGGCCCAAACCTGAACACAGTATTCAAGGTGCAGCCTCACTAGAGCTGAGCACAGGTGGATGATCACCTCCCTGGCCCTGCTGGCCACTCTGTGTCTGACACCATTGGCCTTCTTGGCCACCCAGACAAACTGCTGGCTAACGGAGATCCAAGGGCAAGGAGTACTTGCAGGAATAAAAGCTGTGGCAGGAGACCACTGATTATTTGACTAATTTACAGAAAGACAAGATCTGTTGTGCTGAAGGAGTATGGGACCTTATTTTCCTCCTTCAGCAGCTGCTGCGTTGGTTAGGCTTTCCACCTGACAGGCCATTGCGTGCTCCCCACCGGGGAACGGTTCTCCCCGCTGGAGCAGTTGGTTTGGGTTTGCTTCATATTTCAACTGTGCATCATCACAGCGTGGGAACAGAACTGGGAAATGTTTCGAACCCACCGTGGAGATAACAATGGGATTGGGCCTGGATTCTGTGGAATTGCGGTGGATGTTTTATAGTGGAATTTTGGGGGATAAAAAATTCTTGTAGGAACATGAGAGGTCTCTGCAGAGGGTACCCAGGTATTTTATCAGAGTGGTTTTGCCTGGACAGTGCTGCAGTTAAGGCCACACGTGGGCAGAAGACATCCTGAGTCCATGACGTCTTCTGTAGAGAAAGTGAAAGAGAACTGTAGGCGTCTGTCAGAGAAGCTCATTACTTGTCTTAACAGGCTTGTTGAGCTCTTTAGCCTTAATTACTGCGTGCTCAGGGTGACAGGCTTGGTAAACCCAGGTCTCCCCGAGACCTGGTGTGAACTTTGAAGGTGCTCCCCTGTTTGCTCTCTTGCTGCCGCCTGTGTCCAGACTGTTGGGAAGGCAACAATGTTCCTCACCTATGGTAGTCCACAATGGCGAGGGCGTTTGCTGGTGCTGAGGTTGCCTCTGCTGAGGTCTCCAGAGTGGTGGGAGGCTATGGGGTGATCTGTAGAGAGGAGGCGAGTCAATCAAGGCGGGAGGATTTATTTCTAGTGCTGAATGAAAGTGGGATAGCTTCACCAATAAGGATGGATGGGAGAGACTGATGATGTTTTGGAGATGTTGCTGGTGCCCTGTACAAACCTCCCCGGAAAAGAAGTTAGAATCATGATGGGCTTGTGAAGGGAAGGGATGTAAAGGCAATGTTCTCAGGAATTTTTCTGGATATTAAGTGAAATTGGAGGATATTTTTATAAATAAGAAATTTATTTAATTATGTCACAAATAAGTTCTTCCTTTAATTCTTTCTGTAAGATGTCTGGGATGTCAGTTAGGCACATGCCAAACAGAATCAGCACAAACAACATTTAATCTCACAAAGGTCCTCTTTTAAATCGAGGGATGGAGATGGGGGCTGGGACAGGCTGCAGGTTCGGGGGTCGCATCAGTCAGGTTTGGGGCAGGAACCCCCCTTCTCCAGCAAGCAGTGGGGGCACTGCCGATGCTTGAATTCCGTGGAGCACGTATTTGCCTCCAGTTGAATGATCTCTCTGCCTGTACTGTAAGGGCTTAAACCTGGGCTGCGGNAGGTGCTCAGCATTGTCTGTGGATTGGACTAGTGGGTTTCTGTGCTGTAATGCTGCGTTTCAGTGGCTCTGGTTGTTCCCCGTCACTTTGGCAGGTAGCTGAGAGACTCGAGTGCGGGGATTGGGAGGGATTTCTGCATTTCAGCTGGTAGAAGGAGGGGAAGAAAATTGGATTGGGAGAAGGGGGATCAATATAAGATTATAACCTCCAAGGGCTTGGGGGTTTGAGTTGGGTTTTCTTTTAAGTAAAAAGAAAAAAATCAAGGGAGGGGGAAAAAATCTTATGAAAGTAAATTTAGGCTTGTAAACCCAGCGACTTTGATATTAGAAAACTGCTGGGCAGATAATTCAGGCTGTTGTGTGTGCTGGGGACAGTGAGGTTTGGAATTACATGTGTCACAGAATCACTAGGCTGGAAAAAACCTTTTGAGATCATTGAGTCCAACCATTCCTGTCCTGTGCTAAACCATATCCCTGAGCACCTCATCTACCTGTCTGTTAAACACACCCAGGGGCGGTGACTCAGCCCCCTCCCTGGGCAGCCTGTTCCAGTGCCCAACAACCCTTTTGGGGAAGAACTTTTTCCTAATGTCTGACCTGACCCTGCCCTGGTGCAGCTTGAGCCCATTCCCCCTTGTCCTGTCACCTGGCTGAAGAGACCATTGCTCACATCAAGGTGAGGCCTCACCAATGCCCAGTACAGGGGCACAATCCCTGCCCTGGCTCTGCTGGCCACGCTGGGTCTAACAGAAGCCAGCATGCCCTTGGCCTTCTTGGCCACCCAGGCACACTGCTGGCTCATGGTCAGTCAGCAGCCACCCCCAGGTCCTTCTCCCCCTGTCTAGCCACCCTGCCCCAGTGTAGGTACGATGTAAAATAACTCTCCTGTATACATGAGTATTTCCCATGTGAAGTACTAGTTTACAAAGAGAGCAAACGAATACTACTAGACCGAGCCAACGCACAGCTTCCCAAACACTCTCTTCTTTGTTGTCTTTAGGAAGAAAACCTCTTTTTTTTTTTTTTTTGGCTTTAAATCTTTTTGCTCCTGCAAGAAAAACTCTCTGGGTTCAAGCACAGCTCTCTGGTGTTCCACTTTCATCTGCTGCGCTTGGCCTGAGCAGGCTGTGCTGGCTGTGTCCTTCTCCTTGCCTGCTTTATCAACCACGTAATGTTTCCATGGGACAGTGTCAAAGACAGGCAGCTTTAAATAAAATAAAGGAGCTGCTGGATAGCATGTGCAGAGGAACATTGCTTTTTGGGAAGGTTTGCATGGTGGCAGCACGTGAGGGCACTGGTGGGGAAGCGGCGGTGGCTGCTCTGCCAGAAAATGTAGCTGAAAAGGGCCATGTGTTCCCAGCTCTTGCATCCAAAGCAACCCTTTCATTCCAAAATCCACCTAGCTCCAAGGGAGCAACCTTGGGGGGGACATGGGGGAGTTACTGAATGCCAGGCTGTAAAATGAAAGGCAAAAGCTGGAGGGGTGAAGGTGGGGTACAGCGTGGACCCGGATGTACTGCAGTGCTTTCCCCCCACTGTTTTGATGTCGGACTCTGTGGTTCAGGGGAACAATGTGGATCATAGAATCCCAGGCAGTGTTAGGTGGGAAGGTACCTTCAGAGGCCATCGAGTCCCACCGCTGCAGTGAGCAGGGACACCTTGAACTAGAGCAGGTCGCTCAGAGCCCCATCGAGACTGACCTTGAATGTCTTCAGGGATGGGCCTCCACCACCTCCCTGGGCAACCTGTGCCAGTGATCCACCACCCTCAGAGGGAAGAGCTTCTTCCTAAGGTCTGATGTAACCCCACCCTGCTCTAGTGTAAACCCATTGCCCCTCATCCTGTCGCTCCATGCCTTTAACAAACAGCCCTTTACAGCTTTCCTGTAGGTCTCTCCAGGGACTGGAAGGGGCTCAGAGGTCTCCCAGTGCCTTCTCCAGGCTGAACCAGCACAACTCTCTCAACTTGTCTTCACAGGAGAGGTGCTCCAGCCCTCAGATCATCCTTGTGGTCTCCTCTGGAACCACTCCAAGAGATCCATGTCCTTCTTGTGCGAAGGGCTCCTGAACTGGATGCAGCACTGCAAGTGCTCTGAGCAGACCAGAGCAGAGCAAAGGGGGAGAATCCCCTCTCTGGATCTGGATGGGAGTGGGAGGGAGCACACTGTCCTTTTTGCCTTATTTTCTTCTTTCCTTTAGCTGTTCAGAGAAATGAGAGGCAAAGGAGGGATGGGTTTGGCTGTTGGGTGTGGTAGAAACCAAGGGATGATTTCAGGCTTGGAGAGATGCTGGGAATGTTGTACCTCAGTGGGACTGCCGCATCGCCCTCTCTTTTTGGGCTTGGAGAGCGCGTAGGGAATTGTTGCCCTGTCAAACATACCTGAGCTAAACAAGGAAATCCTTGGGCTGTTCAAGGGATGGGGAGGCTCTGACATCATGGGCTCCACGTTGTTTTGTCATCTCTTGAAGTGACTCAAGGTCAAAACATGCTTTTTTGTTTTTTCTAAGCCCTTGGCTGGCTGCACAAGTTTAACAACTCGTACATGTGTGGGCTTTGTTGCTTCTGGAGATCTCCCCAGCTCTCTACGTCACACCGTCCTGCCCAGCTTTCCCAAAGATTAACATCCCTATGGGAACGCTGTCTCCGAAAGCCATGTTTACACTCCGTTTCCTTCCTGGAGAAAACAAGCGGCAACGAACCCCGGCTTGGGCAGCGCCGTGGAAGCGGTGACGGCAGACGTGAGGAGATGGCAGCACAGCCTTCTAAAGCACAGCCTGTTCTGAGCAGGCTGTGTATTGACTTTTCTGCATCCTTTTTCTTTATTTTCCTTTTATAAAAAGCGAGCAGAAACCTTTTACTGAGCTAAAGGCATTGCTCAGCCTCACAGCGAACCCCGCCAGCGCTGGCCGCTGGCCAAACCATTGCTAGCCACAGCCTGCACACCATGGAGCTCCTCTAAGAATAGCCCCAGTGCTCTTCTAAAAAAGCTTCCCT
>VZTU01028880.1:58517-95013 GCA_013400835.1 Zapornia atra
CCCCCCCCCTCCAAAAAAATATATATATATATATTAAATGGATTGTCTTCATCATAGCTATAAAGAGGTGGAGTTTGGAAGGGATTTGGGGGGGAGGCTTCTCCCCCCCTTCAATGTCCATTTGTTCTCCTGTTCCTGCAAAGAGCTGTCACTAATGCTGAGAAATATTTTCGGACTTAATGCGATGAGTCAGGGCTTAGCCAGGAATTGGTCATGGGGTAGAAAGGATACAGATTGTCTCTTACCCTGGGTCTAGTTTCAGCGATTTCAGAACCATGAGCAATTTCTCAACTGATGTTAATTAGACTCATAACTCTTTCGGAGATGATTTAAGGCAAGGATTAATTATAAAAGTTGCTTGGTGTTAGAACATGTTCCTTTAGTTAAAGTCTGGCATGCTTTCGGTTCACCATTAACATGAAAGAACTTTACTCTACTTAAAACCCCCAAACAGCCCATCCTGTCTCACTGCCTAAATACCCATATTCATGAGTTTATCTAAACAAATCTCACTCTTAAATGGGAAAAACACATAAAAGGCCCAAGCACTACCAACCAATTCAAAGGCTCCTTGAGTGGACTTGCATATTCCTCGTGGGCTTGGTTGCCCTTTGAAAGCAGTTCTTCTGGCTGTACTTGATTTTTTCACTTAAATAAACCATGCTGTAGATTATTTTCCTATATTTCTTTTAAAAAATAAGCGACCTAATTTAAGTTCCCTTATGCACTTCTCCTTTTGTCTCTGTAGACAGGGGCTTTTCCAGGAAAATGCTTGGTGGAGTGTTGATGGAGATGGGGATTTGGTAGGGCTGTGTTAATCCACCTCCTGCAGATGGTTTCTTTACAGTTGTCTGTGAAATTCCAAGGGTGTGAAACAAGCAGTTCACATCAACCTTGTTGGTTCACCCAACATGGGCCATTTCCCCCTGCATCCCACACTTGAGATATTGATAAACACTGATCAGATCCCCTCTCAGGCTTCTTTTCTCCAGCCTGAACAGCCCCAGGTCACTCAGCCTCTCCTCATAGGGGAGATGCTCCAGGCCCTTAATCACCTTCGTAGCCTCTGCTGGACTCTCTCCAGGAGATCCCTGTCTTTTTTATACCAGGAGCCCAGAACTGGACGCAATACGCCAGATAGGGCCTGGCCAGGGCAGAGCAGAGGAGGAGGATCACCACCTTTGACCTGCTGGCCACGCTCCTTTTGATGCCCCCCACGATGCGTATCATTTAATGATATCATTTTGTATCGTACTTCAGTGAGTGCTTTAAAACAGAAGCGATTCACATCTAGGTCCTGCACCTGCCAGGTTGGGAGGGGTTGTTTCTTGGGAAGTATCACATGAACCTGTGGTTGAGCTCAGGTAATGTAATTGAAAATTCTTGAGGTTTTGTTGGTCATAAATTTAGACTTAGATTCTTATCATATATTAATGTTTTTAATAATCTGACACTACAGATCTCGCTAGTTTTATGGCCTGTACTCATCACATCTGCATTACATACACTGATGATTGCTATGCAAATGTAAGTTATGGGACACAGGGGGAAATGGCCAGCCTCTTCTCAGTGTCTGTGGGGACAGGACAAGGAGCGATGGCCTCAAGTTGGAGCCCAGGAAGTTCTGCATCAACATGTGGAAGCACTTCTTCCCAGTGAGGGTGACAGAGCCCTGGGACAGGCTGCCCAGGGGATGTGGAGCCTCCTTCTCTGGAGATATTCCAGTCCCACCTGGATGCCTCCCTGTGTGACCTGTCCTAGAGACCCTGCTTTGGCAGGGGGGTTGGACCAAATGATCTCTGGAGCTCCCTTCCTACCCCTACAATCCTGTGATTCTGTGATTCTATGATTGGATTGACTTTGTGGTGGTGATTGTCGTGGTTTAACCCCAGCCAACAGCTGAGAGCCACACAGCCCCTCACTCGCTGCTTCCCCACCATGGGTTGGGGAGGAGAATCATAAGCAAAACAGTTTTGGGATAAGGACATTTCAGTGGGACAGCAAAGGGAGAGGGAAACAACACCCCTCCAGTGAAAGAACATAGAAAGCATATCGTACACAGTATGATTCACTGGAACCCAAGCAGCTCCCCCCATTACATATGGAGTGTGACACCGTATGGTATGGGATTATGGAATATCCCCTTGGCTAGTTTGTGGGTCAGTTGGCCTGGTTGTGTCCCCTCCCAGCATCTTGTTGATATTAACTCCATCGCCACCAAAAATCAGGACAGCGGTGCAGAGCATGACGCCGAGTTCACCTGAGGGAATAAAAGCCACACAAACACAAAGCACTGAAACAATAGCCAAGTCTTGTGTGTCACATTGGGTGACAGACCCCGGAGGGATTTGTGATTCGTCTTTCCCCTGAAGCCCTTTTGTGGAGTTGTGCTCCAGCATCGCTCACCCTCTGGCCCTCAGCGTTCCCAAAGTTGTCCCAGTTACTGGCGAGACAGAATGTATTGGATCTGCTTTGAGTTTACACACGGTGACAGATTAATTTGGAAAGACAGATTACAAACATGCATCATGGTCACTGCCTGAGTCCTATAAAAGTGATGTATGGCTGGTGCAGAATGATAAAAATTCCTATCCAGGGAACAGCTTAATTAACTATTCTTGATTAAAGTAGTACAGTATGTGAATTTAATAGCTTGTCTTCAAAAGGAGAATGTGAAATTGCTTATGATTTTGGTGTATCTTGCTGGCAAATCATGATCTGTGACGGGTTCCTTGTGATAAATTGAGTTTAGAGGAATTTAACACCAGGATGGGACATGCCAGATAGTTATTCTCCTCTTGTTTCAAGCTCCTTGCCTGATGTGAATAAAGACGTTGTCAAGAACAAAGTTATGGGAGCAGGCTAGGAATGTGATCAATAGGTGTCAGGAAAGGGAAGGCATATCGGGATTGCAAAGCAATTCCATTGAGTACCACCATCAAAATGCTGGGAGATGACATAGTCAACAGCATTGTGTTCAGACTTCCACGTTAATGATCATTTGATGATGGTCATTTGATTAATAGTCATGTGCGTCATCATGGTTGTCGGGGTCTTTGTAGGTGTGGAGAGCCCGAGTTTATTGTGTCTTTCTTTCATCATACTTTAGGCTGAGCAGTTCTGGCTTGTCGAGTATTTTCTCAGTGGTCGCGTCTTTTGGAGCTCTCGTTGTTCCTGTGGTTCTCGGAGACCTCCTCTGTGTGTGTAGCTGAAGAGCATTGCATATTCTGCAGTCTGCTAGACTTTTATTTGCATCAGTATGATGCCTGTCCTACAAAGCAGAAACACCAGCTTATGTAGCCCATATCCAGTTGGTGATTCCTGCCTAGCAGTGATACCTAGGAGCTGGGCCCTGAGTGAATTATCTCCTGTCTTCTTCAGTACATCTCTCCAAGTTGCCAGGATAACTGAGTCCTGCAAAGCAGAATCTTTCCTGGCTTGATGCTCTATGTGGTTTTGGAAGACAGCTGTAGTCACCAATTCATTATTATTCATCAACCCAGTCCCTAATGAAAATCCAGCTCTGGGACAGATACCAACAAAACCCTACTTGATTTATTCTTCCATCTTAATAATGTGCCGTCATGTCTGTGTGGCTTCCCAAGGAGCCTTGCACTTCTCCTAGACTGCTTTCATCTTGTGGGTCTAGAGAAACAGATTTGGTTTCCCTAGGTTGTTTATGAGAATGCCAGGAGAGATGGTGACAAAAGCCCTACAAAAATCATGGTATATTCATGTTCCCTGCAACCAGCATAACTGAAACATGGTATTTACATAAATATGTGCACTGAGCTTACAACTTTTTTTCATGTAAAGGTTTTCCCTAAAATATGGATATTGGCTTGAAAATACACACTTAGATCGTGAAACATAATTGAAAGCCAAAGGGTGAATTTTGAGGGCAGGTTTTCTTGCTGCAGAATGATGTCAAAATGAGCTTAAAAAAGGGTTATCTCATCTTCTTTAAAATTACCATAGAATCATAGAATCCCGGACTGCGTTAGGTGGGAAGGGATCTTCCGAGGCCATCTAGTCCAGCCCCTGCAGTGAGCAGGGACACCTTGAACTAGAGCAGCTTGCTCAGAGCCCCATCAAGTCTGACCTTGAATGTCTCCAGGGATGGGGGCTCCACCACCTCTTTGGGCAACCTGGGCCAGTGTCTCAATAGAATCACAGAATCACCAGGTTGGAAAAGAACTTTAAGGTCATTGAGTCCAACTGTCCATGTCCTGTGCTGACCCATATCCCTGAGCACCTCATCTGCCCATCTGTTACACACAGTAGCGGTGACTCAGACCCCTCCCTGTGCAGCCTGTTCCAGTGCCTGACAACCTTTTCGGGGAAGAACTTTTCCCTAACATCTGATCTGACCCTGCCCTGGTGCAGCTTGAGCCCATTCCCCCTCATCCTGTCCCCTGGCTGGAGAGACCATCGCCCACCTCTCTACACCCTCCTGTCAGGTAATTGT
This sequence comes from Zapornia atra, assembly GCA_013400835.1. Lineage (NCBI taxonomy): Eukaryota > Metazoa > Chordata > Aves > Gruiformes > Rallidae > Zapornia > Zapornia atra. Next base: position 62,986 of record VZTU01028880.1, read on the forward strand.
AGGCAGTGGTAAGGTCTCACCCCGCCTCGGAGCAAACAACTTCTTCCTAAGTTCTCATCTAAACCTGCCCTTCTTTAGTTGAACCAATTGCCCCGTGTCCTGTCACTCCATGCCCTTACAAACAGCCCTTCCCAGCTTTCCTGTAGGTCCCTTCAGGGACTGTTAGGGGCTCGGAGGTCTCCCTGCGCCTTCTCTTGTCCAGGCTGAACCAGCCCAACTCTCTCAGCCTGTCTGTAGGAGAGGTGCTCCAGCCCTTGGATCATCCTTGTAGCCTCTGAACCCGTTCCAAGAGGTCCACGTCCTTCTTGTGCCAAGGGCTGCCGAGCTGGAAGCCATGATCTTTGGCTTTGAGACTGGGCATCTGCACGCGTTAGGTTTCACTCCTATTTTTTTCCTGATCCAAGGTGAAGACTTAGAGTTTCTTCCTAATTTTTTCCTAATTTCCTAGTCTGTTAGGTTTGTACACAGCATCTTATCTTGGTTACAACCAATGAAAGTCTGAGTCCTTACTAAAACAGCAAAGAGACACTTTTTTTTGAGAGATACTCATCCCTCCTGGTACCCTTCTCCTGGGAGCAGGTCTTACTGTGACATGTAGGCTCGCTGAAATGTCTGGGACTGGCCAGGGTTGAAGATACTGTACCCTACAGCAAGTAAACACAAGCCCCAAACTTCTTAAGGGCATGTCGACACACTTTGCTTGGAGATACATATGGCGCAGAAGCTGCCTCTGCGGTTTACACCTAATTGTAAGGCACCATCGTTGTGTATTTTATGAGTGCTTCAAAAAAATTAGCAAAATCCATTAATAACCATGGTCGGTGAACTCATCCCAAATTGCCTGACGATGCTGTTATTTCTACGCAGTGGAAAAATCAATCCATTTAATCCAAGGTACAACCGTCTGGCTCACTAAAGGAGAAGGCTGCCTCGGTTGCTGGGGACTGGAAATCATTGCCTCATCCTAATTGAATAACATCCAGCAGTTGCGTGGTTGAATCTTCCAGACTGATTTGACTCATGGGGACTGAGTAGCTAAATGAAGTGTATTTGTCATGCTGCAGTCCCACGGGACTTGGGACTTGGATTAATTTGATCTGATGCATTCTGATAATACTAAATAAGTCCATTTTTTATTGTCCTCTGCACCTTGTGCTTTCCCTGGCTGTGGAAGTCCAGCATCTCACATCTTTGGAAACCGAGCTGTGATATGACAAATATTTCTGGCCAGTATTTCTAGCTCTGGCAGGGCTTGAGGAATTCTTGGCTGGCTTTTATGGTAGGCTAATGGCTTAGACCAAATATAACAAGGGGCAGAGCGCAGCATGTAGAATTCCATTGTGTTATATCGTTGTTACTGTATTACTTCTCTGGTCTTGACATTCTCCACTTCATTCTGGGCTTTGTGATAAATAGTGATTCTAAGATGGTTTAGTCCACACTTAGATGTTAAATAGCTTGAAACAAAACTTCCAGAAGATCTCTTTGTCTCTCAGCAACACAATTGCACTGGAAACTTGCTTTCGTAATTGTCTTTTGAACGTTTTGGATGTAGGACTTACTCCTGACACCTGTGCTTTCTCCTCTGGAACCTTCTTTGCAGCCATGTCAGTGGACACAAAGGCACACTGTACGTGGTTTAAAGTCTTTGCAAAGGTATCTCATCGGTAGGAGGACAGGGAAGGAGAAGGCAGGTGTGTGAACACAAAGCCACGTGTCAACGATGGTAGAGACACCTTTGTTCCTGCTCACAGCAGCATTCCTAACCTGAGGAAATCACCTTGGCCTTGAGAAGAGGAGGCTGAGCGGAGACCTCATCACCGCCTACACTGACCTGACAGGAGGGTGCAGAGAGGTGGGCGATGGTCTCTTCATCCAGGTGACAGGACAAGGGGGAATGGGCTCAAGCTGTGCCAGGGCAGGGTCAGATCAGACATTAGGGAAAAGTTCTTCCCCAAAAGGGTTATTGGTCACTGGAACAGGCTGCCCAGGGAGGGGCTGAGTCACCAATCTTGGGTGTGTTTAACAGATGGGTAGATGAGGTGCTCAGGGATATGGTTTTAGCATAGGACAGGAATGGTTGGACCTGATGATCTTAAAGGTCTTCTCCAACCTTGTGATTCTGTGAAATAAAGGCTGACAAGGTGGGAGTAGGAATGGAGGAGAAGTAATGGTGCCCAAGAGGTGAGCTTTGAGGAAGCAACCAAAGGATGAGGCAGGTTTTCTCCCTGGTGCCTTTTGTGCCTTTTCGAATGAAACCCATGCAAAAGACTTTTCAAGTTTCATCGCCAACAGGACTCCTACCAGGGCCCGACAAGTCCTGTTCCTGGCAGGGCAGTACCAAAAGTGTGTGGCTGAGACCCTCTTAGTGGTAGGCCTCAATCAAACGGCCATAAACTGGCTGCAAAAATGCACTGTTAATGAGAGAGGGACCTACCAGGAGATAAGTAAATACCTTTTGATACTGAAAAACACTCTCTAAACATGCATTGCACTGTAAATGTTGACCAGAGTTCCTGCTCGCTCCAGGAGGACATGTTCTGAATGTCCATGGAGGTGGCTGTGCCACTGCCCTGGATCCCTTGGGGCATCTGGGAGACACGAAGCCACCCTCACAGCAACCTTGGAGCAGCTAATACTAATTGAAAGTGATTTTTTTTAAGCTCCAGGAATTTGGCACTTAAACTAAACTCCAAGTTTGACAATTAGGAGGAGACCACGTAATTATCCAAGAGTTTGTCTTCCCCACATAAACCTTGATAACTTGGCTGGTTAATGAGTTGCTTAACGTGATCTTTCAGAAGTGAGGGGAAAGGGGGAATTAGCAGTTGGTGTCATCACAGATGGCTCTGTCAGCGCTGTCCGAGCAGCAGGAAAGCATGGAGATGGGCTGGAGAAGAGGCAGGAGCTCCTGCAGGAGCTCACAGGTTTGTTGTGAGTACCTGTAAGCAGCGCACAGTGAGGTCATCGCCTTTGCCACAGCAGAAGAGCGCGGCCTATACATAGAAAGTCTTTAACGGTCCTAGAGCATTAATAGGACGGTGCGGCCTTGCTGACTGGTATGTACAGCTGCCAGCTCAGGGCGATGCGTGACTGCCCACGTTCCAATGCAAAGAAATGAGGAGTCTTGGCTGAAAGGACCATATTTCCTTCTGCTCATTAGGCTCAGTTGATGACTGTTGGTTGAAATGGCATTTAGGCAGCATAAAATGTGGGTTCCTCTTGTGTTCCCCTATCTCCTGTTTGCTCTGCCTTTCTCCAGTGAAGGTTATTTTGTATGTTCTACTTTTAGGTGGCACAGGCTCCTTGAGCTGGCCCCGTGCTGTTCCTGTGGCTGGTTGCTTGCCCAGCTTCCCCTTTGGTCTTTCCCTGAACACCTCACCCAGCTGGTGTACACACACGTACCAGTATGGCAAAGAGCCACGGAATCACAGACTGGTTTGGGTGGGAAGGGACCCCAAAGCTCCTCCGGTGCCCGCCCCCGCCATGGGCAGGGACACCCCCCACCAGCCCCGGGTGCCCAAAGCCCCATCCAACCCGGCCTTGAACCCTGCCAGGGATCCAGGGGCAGCCCCAGCTTCTCTGGGCACCCTGTGCCAGGGCCTCCCCGCTCCCTGGGAAGGATTTCTGCCTCTCAGCCCCTCTCCAGCTGCCCTCCTGCAGCTGAAGGCTGTTCCCCTGGCCCTGGCCCTCCTTGCTCATGGCACCAGCCCCTCTCCAACTTTCCTGGAGCCCCTTGAGGGCTAGGAACAGGCTCAGAGACCTCCCCAGAAGAGCCTTCACCAGGCTGAACCAGTCCAGCTCTCCCAGCGTGGCTCCAGCCCTCAGATCATTTCTATTGCCTCCTCTGGGCTCACTCCAACAGCTCCGTGTCCTCCTTGTCCTGAGGATTCTTGGATCCAAGTGTGTCCTGTTTGAAGCTTACATCAGGAGAACTTCTAAGAATGAATTTAAGCACATGATTCTTTAGGGTCATGCTCTGTCACATCCCATAGCCTCAGTGATGTGAGTGCTGGTCATGAACAGGACAGGGAATGAGAGCAGTTCTGCACTCTCCTGGTCGTGGAAAAAAGTGCTCCTGGCTTGCAGTTCATGCCTGACTTAGTGTCAAAACTGCTTTTGCAGTTCTCCAGGTTGAAAAGTTTTGGGTCATCAGATTTAGCTGCTGAACACCAAGCAGTGTCTCGAATTGTCTTCGTAAAAGTTATACCATCTATTTATTGGTGTTCCTGATAGAGCTGATAAGCCTGCTTGAAGGTCAAGCGTGTTCCTGGCTAGGTTTTCATGTTTTAGGTCTTTCTCAGTCTCTAGTTTGTTTTTAACGACTCACAAACTGTGGGCTAGAGAACGGGCCAAGGAAGGAAGACCTATCCCAGGTCTCTCCTATGGGTTCTTCAAAAGTCAAAAGTTTTGATAAAATAGAAGTCCTAATGTGGTCTTTGGTTGAACATCAGTATAGGACCTGTACAAAGCCCTGACCACCATGTCTCTGCTGCCAGAGAGATGGACAAGAGAGAAATATTAATCACAGCTTACTGATTGGGATTTCAAAATAGATTTGATTTGTTCTTCTTAGCAATCGGGGAAGATTATTGGCCTGTCACAGCTGCTGTGCTCATGGTGTTATAAAAAGGCAGAGGGATTATGGGGCTTTGGTGACTTGCATAAAATCTATTTTTACTGTTAGGATCATTGATGTGGTCTGTAGTTTGAATTAACGTTCTCATTATCACATTAAGAGTAAAGAAGAGTTAATTAAGTATAGAGAAGTAATTGAAGGCTAATACTGCAGCACTGCAGTGAAAAATGAGACAGTGTTTGTATACTAAACCCCAGTTTTCTCCTCGTAAGGACCGTGCCTACAAACATGCATCAGAGTATACTTCTGACCCTGGCAGAAAGGTTTGTGGTTGTTGGTGCTGCACCTCTTGGCAGTCACAGGATGGTGCCTCTTTCTCTGAACATCCCTGTGACAGGACAACTCTACTGAATTTTAGAGGGGCTTCTCTCCCCCTCGCACTCACCTGACTTGAAAATAGAGAGCGTGTGTTACACCTTGGAGTCTGCAAACAGCTGGAGATCAATCCACAGGCTTGGAAGCTGGTCTTGATTAGAAAAGGCAACATTGATATTAGCTGAGAATCACAGGGTCGTAGACAGGTCTGGGTTGGAAGGGACCACAAGGATCACAGAGTTCCAACCCCCTGCCACAGGCAGGGCCACCAACCTCAGGCCAGGATCTACACCAGGTTGCCCAGGGCCCCATCCAACCTGGCCTTGAACACCCCCAGGGACGGGGCACCCACCCCCTCTCTGGGCAGCCCCTTCCAGCCCCTCACCACTCCCTCTGGAAAGAACTTCCCCCTAAGATCTAATCTAACCCTTCCCTCCTTCAGCTTCACTCCATCCCCCTTGTCCTGCCAGTCTCTGCCCTTTGAACAAGCCAATTCCCCTCCTGTTTCTCTGCTCCCTTCAGGGATGGGACGGCTGCAATGAGGTCCCCCCACAGCCTTCTCTTTTCCAGGCTGGACAAGCCCAGCTCCCTCAGCCTCTCTTTGTAGGGGAGGTGAAATGCCAGTTTCACTTGTGGCACGTGGTTTTTCTCACTTTTTGGAAGGCCTGTTGGACTGTGAGTCCATGGGACATGCAGATAATTTGCTTTCTGATCATTCTCTTAGCTCCAAATAATTATGTTGTTAAATGATCCAATGATTGAGGCAGGGAGATAGATCATCCCCACCAGCTTGAGAGAGATCTTAAGTACCGCAAGTGTGTCCTGGTTCTGGCCAGGCCAGATTCAGTCTCCCCAAGCAGCCAGCCCAGGTGAGCTGAGTTGGCCCAGGTGAGCTGAGTTGGCCAGGGCTGTTTCCACCCCACCTGGCATCACTCCCCCATAAAAGGGGCTGGTTGGGGAAGAGGAGGGGTTGCTGCTTCTAGGACAGTCTGTTGGGGAGCATCAGGTGGGTTGGTCCTTGCATCAGACAGCACTCTGCAATGATCAGGTCAGTAAGGTACTCTGTGTTATCACTGGGTGTGAGTGGAATTGGCTGTTACTGTTCTATGTTCACGGTGCTTTGGTCAGCAAACTGTCCTTTATCCCAACCCATGGAGGCTCCATCTCTTGCTCCTCCAGCAGTGAGTGAGCAGCATGTGGTGCTCGGCTACTGCTTGGGGCTGAACCACCACAAAGTGTTAGGTTCCCCTTAGAGAAGTTGAACTCAGCAGGTTTCTCCCTCAGCATTTATTTACTTTGTTTTTTGGAAGTGGGAACTCAGTGTGCAGATGTCCCCTGGGCATGTGGTGGTAAACCTTTGTGGTGTTTCAGCAGCAAACTGTAAATTCCAGTAACAAAATGAGTGCGTTCAGAGAGGGCTTGTGGAAGTTGGAGAGATGTGAATGGGAGGTGCCTCATCCCCAAATACATGATCTAACCTGCTTCTCAAAATCAACATACTTCCCTTTTTTTAGGGAAACTTGGCAGTAAAAAGAGTTGGTAGAGCCACATGCAGCTCCTGTCTGTTTGCTTGGGAGCCTCTGCTGCAGGCAGAGAAATGCCATCTCTAAATACAACAGGTTAACTTGGTTAGTTTGAGACACCCCATTGAAACAAGAAGCTTCTCCTGCTCTTAAATCCAACAATACATATGATGATACATCCTGACTTCAGCGAGGCTTTAAATACTGGGACTGAAATTGGAAGTGTGCTCTGTAGGAAAGATGTAGGCAGATGGGAAGGAGCCCAGAGGGGAGCAACGAGAATAGGAGGCTTAGCAAACGTCAGCTGTAATGGAAGACAGAAGGAATCGATTTGTTTAGCCTAAAAATACAGGTGGAAATGCAACTCACCCGATAGATAAAAGGTTGCTTCAAAAGGCATGGCAATTGGGTTTTTGTTGTGACTGCTGCAAGATGACATCAGGCAAGAGTTCCAGCTGGGTGGTAGGAGGAACATTTGAACTTCCAGGGCAGTGGCAAAAGGAAAGATGGGCTTTTGAGGAAACCTGCAGGGTAGGTGTTTGGAGAGCAGGTTAGAATTCTGTTGAGGTGGTCTGTATGCATGTCCTCTGGTGATGCAATTAGGTGATATTTCAAAATAATTTCCTGTTGTGGTGGTTCCCACCATGTGAAGCTGTCAGGAGACTCATCTCGCAGAGTTCAGGGTGCTGCTTCATGCCCTGATCAAGGAGCCATTGAAAGTCTGTGGGTAGGTGAAGGATCCATCCCTGGCCTGCCTGATCTCACACAGCATATGAGACCTTCTCCATGGCCAGCCGCTCCCAAGGGAGGAGATGCCATATCCCAATGCTGTCCTGTCTTGTGACCACACAGCTGCTGGCACTGATGCACAGTAGCTGCGCTTGGCAGCACTGATGTTTTCCAGAAGGAAAAGGCATGCAGAGCTCATTTTGAGTCTTTTCCCTGTCTTCTCCCACCTTTGAGGGATGGTTTGGGAAGAGGTGACATAGAAGGTGAGATGATGAAATCAGTGAATGCCATAGCAGGCATAAGTCATTTGGGGACTCTTTAATATTTGTCATCTTGAATGTCAAGCATGAGTATTGCTGGGCCTGTGTTTGGATTTTAAGCTAGTTCTTCACTTAGTATTGACTTGGATATCTTCTAATCTGTGGCATCCTGAGCATCAGAGTTGGTTTTATACATCCCTAATGGAATATATCTATGAACTGGTCCATCTTTTTGGTAACACTGAGGACATGTGCTTATTTATCTGCTGTTTTTCCATGAAAACTTAGAGAGATCTCTCCCCTCTTTTGAGAGGGGATCTGTGGAATGTTTATAAACATCTGAAGTGTGGAACACAGGGGGAAATGGCCAGCCTCTTCTCAGTGGGCTGCGTGGACAGGACAAGGGGCGATGGCCTCAGGTTGGAGCACAGGAAGTTCCACACCAATCCAGGAAGAACTTCTTCCCGGTGAGGGAGCCCTGGGACAGGCTGCCCAGGGGGTGTGGAGTCTCCCTCTCTGGAGATATTCCAGCCCCATCTGGACGCCTCCCTGTGCGACCTGTCCTAGGGACCCTACTTTGGCAGGGGGGTTGGACTTGGTGATCTCTGGAGCTCACTTCCAACCCCTACAATGCTGTGATTCTGTGAGATAAACACTTTAAAAACTCAGCCTCCTGTACTGATTGAAACAGCCTATGAATTGTCTTTCATTTGGATGTATCTGATTGCTCTGCTGGGTGTTGCTCTCAGATAAATTTGTTTGGAGAAGCCAGGTGATATCCGTGCTCCTATATCCGACGGCTGGAAGCTCAGTAAGTGAGCAGGCTGCCATGTTCTTTGTGGAATAAGACTCATTCTCTCTGCTGCTCAAAAGCAACAGCTCACCAAAAAACAGCGAGAGGATGGCATCAAATACATCAATCAGATTTAAGGCTCCTCCTGAAGTCATAATACTTCTCATGTGTGCCATAGTACATATGTCATATTTAATAATATTCTAACTATTATGTCCTTTGAAATGCCTGTTTTCCCTATGCTCACTGGAATTTGCCATGTAGCAGGAACTATAACTTCCCTCTTCTGGGTCTGAAATCTTAATGCCTTGTGCAAATTTGAGAATTAATGCAAATAAAACAGCTGCTGAGAGGAGCCGAATCCAGACACTGACAATATGTTCCAGCTATGGCATTTACATAATTGCAATCTACCAACAAGCTATAAATTGGAGCCTTGGACAATGCTGGGAGGCTGGAGAGCTTCTTGTAGGGAATTCTTGCCTGGTTTGGATGTGGTGTTGTTATGGGGTTTGTCCCTTCCTGCTGCACAGCTCTGCAAGTGGGGAATGCAGCATCCATCAACGTGAGCGTGCAGTGCTTCATGTATGTCCAGAGGTGTTTCCCATGGTGTCAGCATCTGGGAATTGGAAACGCACTGTGAGAAGAACTGGTGTGAGAGTACCTGCATGTTAGTGGAGATAGTAGTTGGATTGAACTCATCCCCATAGGCTGTGTGTGAATGCCCCACACCTTCCCGCTGCAGATGCTTTTGTGTCAGTGAGGAGTGGTACCCTGGTGTCCATCAGCTCACTTCTCAGGGTTACCTTGGGCAACATTTCTTGCTGCCATTTCTTTTGGTTTACAAGTATCTTTTCATTTGCACTATATTTTCTAATTAGTTCCGTCTTTCCTCTTAATTGCAAAGAACAACCCTGGAAGGGCTTTCCTCCCTTCTTTCCCTTCCTGTTCCATCCTTTGGAAACCTCAGGTTTGAACAAAAGGGGAAAAGATGTAACATCTAGCCTGCAAAATCCCCTGTTATGACTGGGTTAGTGGGATGCTTCTGTTTATCCTAACATCTAGGAGAACCTTGGTGTACTTTATGGAACTGCTTCAATGTGTGGAAAAAAGCATAATAAACGTAGTCTGCTCAGACTTGCAATTTGCTGATAAAGGCCAGGGATCAGGGTAACTGCAGACCCTACAGGAGGAGACGCTGTCAATGTGCTGTTGTTTTGCAGATGGAGGGAACTGAGTGTTGCTTTTAATGCTTCCTCAAAGTTGGTGTTTGATGGTCACCAACTTTTCAACCCAAAACGTAAGGCAAAACCTTGTATGAAGGCAGGGAAGCAGCATATGTGTGCACAGGGAGTCATCAGTCTTGGTTTGGACACTGCCGGAGGATTTCAGAGGCTTTGCTTGCCTGTGCCTAATGTGGAGCCATCTCACAGGGAACTGTTTTTTCCAAAGGGTGTAGAGCATGTTCCAAAACCAGGCTGAAATTGTGAGTGTTATTGCAGAAACCGCTGCAGCTGCTGAAATTTTTGGTGTGGCTGTTGAAAAAGCTGTTATGCATCGAAGGGTAACCAGGCTAGGGAAGGGGCTGGGGGGACAAATCCTGTGAGGAGCAGCTGAGGGAGCTGGGGGTGTTCAGCCTGGAGAAGAGGAGGCTGAGGGGAGACCTTATCACCGCCTACAGTGACCTGACAGGAGGGTGCAGAGGGGTGGGCGATGGACTCTTCAGCCAGGTGACAGGACGAGGGGGAATGGGCTCAAGCTGTGCCAGGGCAGAGTCAGATCAGACATTAGGAAAAAGTTCTTCCCCAAAAGGGTTATCGGGCCCTGGAATAGGCTGCCCAGGGAGGGGGCTGAGTCCCTGCCCCTGGGTGTGTTTAACACTGGGTAGATGAGGTGCTCTGGGATATGGTTTAGCATAGGACAGGAATCTTAAAGGTCTATTCCAACCTGGTGATTCTGTGACATGGGGCACATCTTGTTCTCTGGATATGCGTGTGTTTGAAGGGCATAAACCTCTTCAAAACCATCCCAATAGAAAGCTCTGCGATGAAATGCAGCAGCAATAACTGCTCCATCGAAGTGCCTCCTCAAGGCAAAGACTAATGGCTGCATGCCCTGCTGCAGACGGGTTCTGTACTGCTCCGAGTCGCTCTTCAGGCTGCCTCTGCTGCTCATCCCCAGCCATAAATGTTTTAGGGGCTCCATGCAGTCCTTTTGTCTCCTGCTCAGTGCCAGCTTTTCCGGTGTCACTGAGCTTGGTGGAAAACTGCCTTCAGGAGAGTCGCGTGAAAAGCCTGCGAGTGTGAGTAACACCTACAGCTGCTATAAATACACTGCTGTGGGAGCTCGTTAGAGGGAGAATAATTGATGAGACAGGCACACTCAGCAGAATGACAGGTTTTGAGCTGGGGCATCAAAAGAAGCATGGCCAGCAGGTCAAAGGAGGTGATCCTACCCCTCTGCTCTGCCCTGGTCAGGCCCCACCTGGAATATTGTATCCAGTTCCGTGCTCCCTGATATAAAAGAGACAGGGATCTCCTGGAGAGAGTCCAGCAGAGACTACAGAGATGATTAAGGGCCTCTCCCCTAGGAGGAAAGGCTGAGGGCCCTGGGGCTATTCAGCCTAGAGAAAAGAAGCCTGAGAAGGGATCTGATCAGTGTTTATCAGTATCTGAAGGGTGGGACACGGGGAAATGGCCAGCCTCTTCTCAGTGTCTGTGGGGACAGGACAAGGGGCGATGGCCTCAAGTCGGAGCACAGGAAGTTCTGCACCAATATGCAGAAGAACTTCTTCCCAGTGAGGGTGAGGGAGCCCTGGGACAGGCTGCCTGGGGGGGGTGTGGAGTCTCTTTCTCTGGAGATATTCCAGCCCCATCTGGACGCCTCCCTGTGTGACCTGTCCTAGGGACCCTGCTTTGGCAGGGGGTTGGACGTGATGATCTCTTGAGGTCCCTTCCGAACCCTACAACTCTGTCCTGGGTGTTTGTATGACCCAGATGAGTGACAAACCTGCAAAAGATAAAGGTTCGTTGCCATGTACCTTAAAACCTCATCCTCAAGAGTCAGTCTGCTCTTGTAAGTTATCAGTAAGCCCATTTTTAACTTTTATCCATCTACTTTTTTATTTCTGAGAAAACTTTCAACCTCTCTGATGTAGCAAAGCCATTAAAGATCTGGTATATTAATGAGAGTTGGAGAGCAGGTCTCCTTCCTGCCCACAGTGTTCTATGTGCAGTGTCTCTGGATAGCTTTCTGTGTAAGCAAGTATTCTTCATGCCCTCAAGCAACCCCTGTGTCACCCTAATTTCTGGTGAGGGATGGTTTTCAGCCTTTTGCAAAGTTGTTTTTGGTGATGTTCCTCAACTTCATTTTGCAGGGAGTCTTGGAGATAGAATTATAGAATGGTCTGGGTTGGAAGGGACCTCAAGGATCACAGAGTTCCAACCCCCCTGCCACAGGCAGGGCCATCAACCTCCAGGCCTGGATCTACACAAGGTTGCCCATGGCCCCATCCAACCTGGCCTTGATGGAAGACAACATTAAAACTACCAGGCTTTGAGCCTTGATGGAAGACATCATTAAAGAGCAGGGTGGGAGGGGGAAAGAAGGGCATTTTGCACCACTAATGGGTTTGCAAAGGGCATTAATATTCCCTAAATAACAGCTACAGCTCCTTAAACATCCCCATCTGCTTTTCAACTCCTTCCTCCCAGTCAATATCAGAAAGCCTGGACTAATTGGTTACGGTAATTCCAATTAGTTCTGTTGAGTAACCAAACACCAGCAAAGCTGCAGATGTAGTGAAACAAGGACATGGTAGCAGCTGGCATGACAATGGGAAATTAAGGCAGGTAAACAGATGAAATTACAAATAAGGACCATAAATGACAGATAAGCATGGCCAATAAATGCTCCAGGGAAGCTCTTGTCTGCACCTCGCCATCTTGTCCTTTCACAGCTCCACAGTTGTACCACCCACATGTTGGAGCCCTCTCCTTTCTATATGGCACGGGACACTGAGGTCCAGAAAAATCAAAATGGGGTTTTGATCTCCAAGTTCTTTGCTGGAGGATAGATTGTTAAACTGTAAGGAGTGCCCTGCAGAAGTGCCATCACTTGAAAAAGCCTCCATTCTGAAATGGGATGTTCACGTTGCCCTCAACATCAAGGTTTTCCAGTTCCTTCTCCCTCTGTGGTACTCCAAAAGGTCAACCAGGGTAAGCAAATGAACATTGCAGATGTAAATAAAGCCAAATCAGCCTCACCTACAGCACTGCTTGATTTCACCTCACACGTGAGATTATCTTGCACTTTCAGCAGGAGTCTGTCTTACCTGTGTAACAAAACCCTGAACTTCACAAAGGACAGGAACATGAGCAGAAGGGACATTTCTCTGGAGATGATGCTCCGTCCCTGGGGGTGTTCAAGGCTAGGCTGGATGGGGCCCTGGTCAACCTTGTGTAGATCCAGGCCTGGAGGTTGGTGTACCTACCTGTGTCAGGGGGTTGGAGCTCTGTGGTCCTTGGGGTCCCTTCCAACCCAGACAGTCTGTGATTCTATGCTTCTATAGTTTTAGCTGAGAGTGAACTATACTTAGGTACTGCAGGAGAAAGCCTGCAGACCTCTCCAGAGGGAGCTTTTTCCTTCTTCCTTTCCTCCCCCTCCCCACTTTTTTTTTGTTTTAAACTTTATACTTTTCTTGGATTTTTCAGATTATTTTACTTTTAAAAATTTTTTTTAAGGTCTGGTGTGTATTTTGGAACTGGTGTGCACCTGGAGCACACTGGCTGGTGCTCCTGCACTCTAAAGTTATCCCAAATAACGTTTTCCAGAGGTTTTCTTTCTTGATAGCTTAGAAAATAAGGTTCTCTTCCTGCCAGCTGCTAAGAAAGAAATGCTCATGTCTATGTAAAGCAAGAGAACTTGCATAAAATCTCATAGGTGAGAACTTCTCCCTGCTTCACCCTCATGCATTGAGACAGCCTGTGTAAAAGGTTATTACCTGGGGCTGATCTGCGGCACCAGGGGAGAGCTGAGGTGCTGGGCTGGTGTATTGAAGGGATGTGTTGCCATTCCTAACTGATGTGCTTGGTTTCCTCCTTTTGAAACGTGATTTATTTTCAGGTGGTGCTTTGTGGTGTAGGAAGAAGAGAAATACTTTGTTCTTCTCCTAAATGGTTTTAGAGATGAATTATGGGGCTCCAGGAGGCAGTTTGAAAGGTGCTGTGGGCTCCTTGGAAGAAAAGCGTGGCCTTGATGTACATCAGGAATGGTATTTTGAGAGATATTTGAAGAGCCATAAACTACTGATATTAAGGGAAGCTTGGTTGCTATCTGGGGAGACCCTTGGCACTCCTGTCAGCCTCCGTATACTCCAGTAGCAAATCTATAGAGGGCAATTAATCTTTAAAATTATGCTAATTGGGGGAACATTCAACCTCCAAACATTGGTGGCTCCAAGTTGGGCACTTCAGCCTTTTCCAAATTCAACAAAAAACTGCTTGGAAACCAAGAACCCCATTTTACTTATACCAAGTTTTTCTGGTTTAGGGAGTGTTTTTTTCCCCCCGTTTGACTGTATATTTATGTAATTACTGTAACTTTAGAGGGTTACCCTTTGAGGGGAGGGAGGCTCTTCAAAGGGATCTGAACAGACTGGATGGATGGGCTGAGACCAATGGGCTGAATTTTAGCAGCACCAAGTGTAGAGACCTGTACATGGGATGTAACGACCCTGAGCAGCGCTACAGGCTTGGGGCAGGGTGGCTGGAAAGCTGCTGGCAGAGAAGGACCTGGGGGTGTTGGGTGACTGTGACTGACCATGAGCTGGCAGCGTGCCTGGGTGGCCAAGAAGGCCAACGGCACTCTGGCTTGTGTCAGACCCAGCAGGGCCAGGGAAGGGATTGTGCCCCTGGACTTGGCATTGGTGAGGCGGCACCTTGAGTACTGGGTCCAGTTCTGGGCCCCTCACTACCAGGATATCGAGGTCCTGGAGCCTGTCCAGAGAAGGGCAACCAGGCTGGGGAAGGGGCTGGAGAGCAAACCTTCCAAGGAGCAGCTGAGGGTGCTGGGGGTGTTCAGCCTGGAGAAGAGGAGGCTGAGGGGAGACCTTATCACTGCCTACACTGACCTGACAGGAGAGTGCAGAGAGGTGGGCGATGGTCTCTTCAGCCAGGTGACAGGACAAGGGGGGAATGGGCTCAAGCTGTGCCAGGGCAGGGTCAGAGCAGACATCAGGAAAAAGTTCTTCCCCAAAAGTGTTATTGGGCACTGGAACAGGCTGCCCAGAGAGGGGCAGAGAGTCACCACCCCTGGGTGTGTTTAACAGATGGGTAGATGAGGTACTCAGGGATATAGTTTAGCATAGAACAGGAATGGTTGGACTCCATGATCTTAAAGGTCTTTTCTAACCTGGTGATTCTGTGAAGGCCAGAGCGTGGTGCAAGTTAATGAAAATTAGATTAGGTAGTAGAATTATACCTGTTACCTTTAATTGATTCTTCCCAGCCAGTGGAATCAACTTTAAAAAGAAAATAATAAAATAACATATTGTCTGTTCCTGCAGTATGTTATCACTTTGGAAGCATCTCTTAAAAACCCAGCCCCTCTCTGGCGAGCCGTGAGCATTGAGGGAGTTGAGATGGAGCAGGACTTTTAGCACCTTACCTGAGGCCATCTGTGGCAGGGGCTTGAGGAAAAGCAAAATGACTTGGAGCGAAGCTCCTGTGCCTCCAGAAAGGGGTTTGTCAGAGGGGAAGTGTCAAGGGAGATGTTGACAGATATTTAATTATAACGGCAGTAGTGGCTGTTGCTGTGTTAATAGCATCTGGCAGCAGAGTCACTGCCATCTGTTAGGGCCCTGAAATTCTCATACGGTGCATCCTTTATGGAGGAATTAACAATAATTAATGAATCTATCACATGAAATCACCTTGATTGGATGATGGCTTTACCTTGATAATGATTAATTGCAAAATAACAGGCAGTAAAATGTCCACTCTTTGCCTTTTTACTGTAGACTAGCTAATGCTGCAGTCCATGAGCGGCATCCTGAAGGCTTTATTTGTGGTGTGAGGCATCATGTACTGCATTTACTTTCAGTAATCCTCACAAGCAGAGCTAAATTAAAACCAACCTTTTGCATATTAATTTCTGTTTGCAGCAGATTAGGACTCCAAAGCCTAAACATCTGTAAGGAACCTCTAAAACAGTTGTGACTCTGCTGTGGCATGTAAGTTATTTAAGGTAAAATGAGGTGAGACTGAAGGAGGTGGCCCTTCAACCGAAGTCAAGTCAACCTTGAGGAGCAATCTGACTACACTAAAAGCATTTTGGGTTTTCTGCAAGCTCAGTATTAGAATCGAAACCACTGATTGCTGAATCACTTTGTCTTTAGAGTGATGTGGGGGAAGAAAGAAGTATTCTATTTGTTTGTATTTGGAAGCATTATTTTTTAGTATCTATTTTTATCAAAGCCAATATTTTGGTCAGGGTGATGAAATATCACTGCCATAAATAACAGCTGCAAACAAAGCGACGAGCCAATTTGGGGCCTGGTTGGGTTTTGTTTTTCTTTTTAACTCCTCTTTTTTCTGTTCACTCCTGCAGAGCAGCAGATGGAGAAGGTGGCATACTCTCTGCTTAGATAGATGATGTTTAGAGAGCTGGAGAACCTCTCCTTTGAAGACAAGCTGAGAGAGTTGGGGTTGTTCAGCCTGGAGAAGAGAAGGCTCCCAGAACTTACAGCGGCCTTTTAGGACCCAAAGGGGCCTACAAGAAAGCTGGGGAGAGACTTTTTAGAAGGGCCTGGAGTGGTGGCCCGAGGGGCAATGGTTTTAAATTGGAAGTGGTAGGTTTAGGTTAGATATTAGGAAGAAATTCTTCACTGTGAGGGTGATGAGGCCCTGGCACAGGGTGCCTGGGGAGGTGGTGGCTGCCCCCTCCTTGGAGGTGTTCAAGGCTAGATTGGATGGGGCTTTGAGCAGCCTGGTCTGGTGAGAAGTGTCCCTTCCCATGGCAGGGAGGTGGGACTTGATGATCTTTAAGGTCCCTTCCAAGGTGTATCAAGAGAAGTGTGGGGAGCAGGTCAAGGGTGGTTCTCCTGCCTCCCTTCCTGGTGAGACCTCATTGGGAATAGTGTGTTCAGTGCTGGGCTCCCTGGATCAAGGACAAAAAAGGGCTACAGAGATGATCAGGGAACTAGAGCATCTCTCTGATGAAGAAGGGCTGAGGGACTTGGGACATCTTAGCCCAGAAAAGAGAAGACTGAGGGGGATCTTCTCACTGCTGATAAACCCCTGAGGGGGGGGTCAGGAGGATGGGTCAGTCTCTGTTCAGTGGTGCCCAGGGACAGGACAAGGGGCCATGGGCACAAACTGGACTAGAGGAAGCTTCATCTAACCCGGAGGAGGAACTTCTTTTCTGGGAGGGTGGCAGAGCCCTGGACCAGGCTGCCCAGAGAGGTTGGGGAGTCTCCTTCTCTGGAGACATTCAGACCCCGTGATCCAGGTTGCGGTCCTGTGCAGCCTGCTGGAGGTGATCCTGCTCTGGCAGGTTGGACTGGGTGATCTCCAGAGGTCCCTGCCAACCCTCCCCAGTCTGGGGCTCTCTGATTCTGTGACTCATCAAAGCTCCCAACACATGAGCTGTCCATCAGAGCCTTAATTCCCTTATAACTGAGGCAGTGGTTTTGCAGCAGTTTTTTGGTGCGGAAAGGTCTGTACCTCCAGGGTGACAGCATGCAGGGACAGAAGATAGCCCCAGATTCACCTTGTGTTGCAGTAGGTGCGTGGAAGATATTGCTTGCTACTTGACCATCCAGACAGGCCATCCCAGATGCACAGCATGGAGCATTCCCAGTTGGCAGCTCTGCGTTGAGGCGAATGGGCTGGCGGGGTGGATCAGACAATAAGGGCTCACTGGGTATGTGAGGTTGGGTTTGGTGTCTTTTCCATGAGATATAATCCTCTCTTCTGATTTTACTTGGCAGTTGCACAAGTCATACATAGTCTCACATGGGTTGTATGGCTCCATATGTGCACGTTCACACACACAATGTGTGTGTACAGAGTTACCCCTGTTAAAATTAGAAGGCACTTTGAAAGCGAGTGGCTTCCTCTGCTGTTATGCTGCTTTGGCTTGACATCATGGCACAAGGGCAGGGGGTGGCTGCTGGGATGCTACAAATGTGCAGAAATGTTTGTTAAGCCTTGTTTCTCTCTTGTTTTCATGCAAGGCACCGTTTCCTCTTTGAGGGTTAGAAGATATGCATTAAACAGTGTTAAATACATTGAGGCAGTTGATGTTTGCAGCTCTTGTAGAATTATTCATTAAAATATTAACTGCTAGACAGCCTCTTTTTTAATTATTTTCTTTTTTCAGGTTCAGTGATTTAGTATCCCTCTTAAAAATCACATTCTGTGATCCAGACATTCAAAGACTAAATAAGACAGAAGCACAGAATCACTGAGTTGGGAGAGACCTTTAAGATTGAGTCCAACCATTCCTGTCCTGTGCTAAACCATATCCCTGAGCACCTCATCTACCCATCTGTTAAACACACCTGGGGTGGTGACTCTGCCCCTCCCTGGGCAGCCTGTTCCAGTGCCCAACAACCCTTTTGGGGAAGAACTTTTTCCTGATGTCTGACCTGACCCTGCCCTGATGCAGCTTGGTCCCATTCCCCCTCATCCTGTCCCCTGGCTAAAGAGACCATCGTCCACCTCTCTACGCCCTCCTGTCAGGTCAGTGTAGGCAGTGATAAGGTCTCCCCTCAGCCTCCTCTTCTCCAGGCTGAACACCCCCAGCTCCCTCAGCCGCTCCTCGGAAGGTTTGCTCTCCAGCCCCTTCCCCAGCCTGGTTGCCCTTCTCTGGACACGCTCCTGGACCTCGATGCCCTTCTTGTAGTGAGGGGCCCAGAACTGGACCCAGCACTTGAGGTGCAGCCTCACCAATGCTGAGTGCAGTGCAGGGGTATAATCCCTGCCCAAGCCCTGCTGACCCCACGTGTCTGATACAAGCCAAAACAAAACCTCCAAAACTACCCCCAGAAGCCCTAATTCTTGGGTGTACATTTCTTAAATCTCTCATGAGCATGGCGTGCCTAAGAAATTGAAGTGGATTTGTGGAGTGGGTGAGCTGTGAGATTTGACTTGGCTCTTTCTCTTCTGCACCAGGACCTTTCCCTAACATGCAGCCCTAGGAAGGGGCTGTATCCTTTTCCAGGTTTTTATGGACAATGTGTGCACCAGGCTTGGGTTTACAGAAGATTTTGGCACAAGGGCAAGGTGTTACCTGGAAGTGCTAGCTCTCGACTAAACTCTCTTCCCTCCTTTAAGAGGCTTTTAAGGCTTCCGTCATCTGCAGAGGAGATAGTTGTGTTCTCATCTACAAACATAATCTGGTTTGCTTCCTTGGGCCCCTCACATTCAGTTTTCCTGCTGAGCAGGTCAAGCCTGCCATTGCTGCTCTTTTCACCAGCACCTTTAATGTCTTCTTGCACCCACCCACAGTTTCCTACATGGTGCTCCTCTTTCTCACCTCTGAGCAAACCTTCCAGGTCTGGGGTGGCTCTGGGGCTCTGCCTTCCCTGTGCTTTGCTGTGCTCTGTTAAAGGTCCTGTTGGTGGTGTTATTGCTGTGACTCTGAGGAGCCAAGCCGCAGCTGCACGTGGTTTTCCATGGACCACAGGGTTTGATTGCTGTGCATCCCGATGGATTTCACCCAGCGTGGCACTCCCCCCAGCTCACCGAGCCCGGGATATTTAAAAATTGCCTCCTTGGGGTCATTACATCAATTAAGTTGCCTTTAATTTTGTTTCTAATGAGCTTTTCTCACTTGGTTGTACAGGTGGAAGAGCCTGAACCCGGCGCGGTGTGGCACCGTGATGACAAATGTGTTGTCAGCCTTGCGTGCTCCATACTCATGGTATCTCTGTTGTGTCTTTCAGGAAAAAAGTGCCAGTTCAAACACAAGACTTAAATCTAATAAAGAAGTCCCAGGATTAGTACACCAACCCAGAGCAAAGTAAGTTCACTTACTCATTATTTTTTAATTGGAATACAAATAAAAGCAGGGTTGAGCAGTATCTCTGCAGTTCTCCCTCAGTCTCTCTCTATAGGGGAGGTGCTCCAGCCCTCTGATCATTTTCGTGGCCTCCTCTGAGCCCTCTCCAACAGTCCCACATCTTTCTTGTATTGGGGCTCCAGCTCTGGACACAGGGCTCCAGCTCTGGACACAGGGCTCCAGATGGGGCCTCACAAGGGCAGAGCAGAGAGGGACAGTCACCTCCCTGTCCCTGCTGGCCACCCCTCTGCTGATGGAGCCCAGGATCCCATTGGCCTTCTGAGCTGCAAGAGCACACTGCTGGCTCATGTGTCATCTCTTCTCAGGCATCCGAGGCAGAGGGACCGTATGGTGTCAGCAGTCTGTCCTTTCCTCAATAAAAGTCCTCCCAGAAATCAAACCTGACCTTCTTTCACCAGAAAGCCTTCAGATGGTGTGTCAGCAGAGGGGAACACTCCTGCAATAAGAAGAAAACCTCTTAGAGAGTTCCAGAACGATGTAATGTTCGACTGATGGGTAAACCTCTGCTGTTTGCCCAGGCCTCTGCTGTTTGCCCAGCCTATCACTGGAGTTGTGTTTATAAAGTAGCTACATGTGTTTGAGTTGCTAATCGCCGAGTCAGCAAATAGCTGTTATCATGCTCCATTTTTTTTTCCAAGCTTTATTGCCTGAAAGCTGTGACAATTCCAGTGGCAGAGGGCAGGTGGAAAAGGCTGCTTAGCTACAGGAGCAGGAGTTACTAGATAGGTCACCTACACCTTGTAGGATGGCTCTTGTAGAGCAGGTGTAGTTCAGAACAGAGTAGGTCCTCTGTACCAAATGACAGCTTTGTGTACAGGGGAGGGAGTTTAACATGGCAGCTGTGGCAGTAAGGTGGGGAGACTCTTCCCATTTATATCTGGAGCCCTGTGCTCTAAACCCAGTGTATGTAGGAGCCAGCAGTAGTTTTATTGGGGGGTCTTTGGTCCTTGCTCTCCTTACCACACTGTGCTGGTACCATCCATGGGGCTTCATCCCCACCCCCTGCCCTGAGCTCTTGATCACTTCCTCTGTTTGCTCATTCTCAGCACTAACTCTGCTGATGTCTAACAGGAAAAGCCCTCACATGTTCCCCCTCAAGTACACTGAGACATGGTTGTACTCACAGAGTAGCACAGCCTGGAGCATAAAATGGAAGTAGGAGTACTTCATACCATCTTCACCCTGATAAGTCATGGTTTGGGTGGGAAGGAACTCACCAGTGCTGTCCTGCCATGGGGAGGGACACCCTCCCCACCAGCCCAAGGTGCCCAAAGCCCCATCCAACCCGGCCTTGAACCCTGCCAGGGATCCCGGGGCAGCCCCAGCTTCTCTGGGCACCCTGTGCCAGGGCCTCCCTCCTCCCTAGGAAGGACTTCTGCCCTCCTGCAGCTGAAGGCTGTTCCCCTGGGCCTGGCCCTCCCTGCCCTTGGTACCAGCCCCTCTCCAGCTCTCCTGGATCAGCTCAAGGGAACAGAAGGGGCTTGGAGTTCTCCCCAGAAGCTGCCTTCTCTTCTTCAGGCTGAGCCAGCCCAGCTCTCTCAGCCTGGTTCCAGAGGAGAGGGGCTCCACCCCTCAGATCATCTCTGTGACCTTCTGGGGACTTGCTCTAACAGCTCCATGTCCTCCTTGTTCTGGGGACCCCTGAACTGGAGGCAGCACTGCAGGCAGGTCTCCATGGCCTCCAAGGGCTTTAGGATCTCTGGTGGGTCTTTTCATATATATATATATCTGGCCACGTAATACTCCTCCTCCTGCACTTCTGTGATTTTTCCTTTAAATGATGGTCAGGGTGGGTCACTACAGTATCACCTCACCAGAAACTGCATCTGGGATGTTGCAATGGTGCTGGCTCTTACCTACCTGGGAGGGGTTCTACTGCCATAAAGCCCCTCTCCAAGACACCTGAACATGCAGGTGACAGGATGGGCTGTCCCCAAGAAGCCTTTTTCACCCATCTCAGGTGTAGGTGGGAACCTGAGGGCTGGGCAGACAGCTGGGGACAAAAACTCCCACCACTGCTGAAAGGTGACTTGTTCCCTCTCCTGAACTACCAGCTTTAGGTTTTAATGCCACTTGTGAGACCTCCTCTTGTGGACTGAGCCTTTATTTATGTCTAGCAAGGGAAGCCTGGATGCTGAGCGCTGTAGGAACGTGCAGTGTGGCGTTGGGTGCTGGGGTGAAGTGTTAACTTGTTACGGCTGAGAGGTCAGGCCAAGGCAGAGGACTCTGGGTTGGAATTCAGCAAACCAAACCAGCTTTTAGTGTTGGAGGGAGTTTGGCATGGCTGTTAGCATTGTCACCAGTCTCCCATCCTTCCTTTTTTCCCACATGGAGTCCCTGGCTCTTCTCTCCAGCCTGCTGTGGGCCAGGCTCAGCTCCCTATTGTGCTTCCAGAGGATGCTCCAGCTTCCCCATTCCGGAGGGATTAGGTTGAACCTAATGAGGTTCAACACTGCCAAGTGTCAGGTGTTGCACTTGGGTCGGAAGAATCCCAGACATAGATACAGACTGGGAGAAGAGCTTCTTGAGAGCAGCCCTGCTGAGAAGGACTTGGGGATTGTGGTGGATGAGAGACTTAACATGAGCCAGCAGTGGCTCTTGCAGCTCACAAGGCCAATGGGATCCTGGGCTCCATCAGCAGAGGGGTGGCAGCAGGTACAGGGAGGGGATTGTCCCTCTCTGCTCTGCCCTCATGAGGCCCCATCTGGAGTCCTGTGTCCAGAACTGGGGCCCCCAATACAAGAAAGATGTGGAACTGTTGCAGAGGGTTCAGAGGAGGGCCACAAGGATGATTAGAGGGCTGGAGCACCTGCCCTACAAAGAAAGGCTGAGGGAGCTGGGCTGGTTCAGCCTGGAGAAGAGAAGGCTGTGGGGGGACCTCATTGCAGCCTTCCAGTCCCTGAAGGGAGCTTATAAGCAGAAGGGGATTAAACTTTTTAAAAGGGTAGATAATGGCAGGACAAGGGGGAATGGACTAAAGCTAAAGGAGGGAAGGTTTAGATTAGATATTAGGGGTAACTTTTTTACAGATAGAGTGGTGAGGTTCTGGAACAGGCTGCCCAGAGAAGTAGTGGATGCTCCGTCCCTGGAAGTGTTCAAGGCCAGGTTGGATGGGGCCCTGGGCAACCTTGTGTAGCTCCAGGCCTGGAGGTTGGTGTCCCTGCCTGTGGCAGGGGGGCTGGAGCTCTATGATCCATGGGGTCCCTTCCAACCCAGACCATTCTATGATTCTACGATTTCAGGAAGGACGCTCTCAGCACCCCCTAACATAAATCTGACACACCCCAAATCCCATCTTCCATGCATCCTCATCTCTGTTTCCTCATAGTTTCCTTTGCGTCTGACCTTCCTGTAGCATTGGCTTGCAGGTCCCCTTGGAGAAGGGCCTGTTGCCTTGTGCCACCATCACTGTTTCACAGGCAACAAAGAGTAGTTACCATCCCTCTTGACTAATGCAAAATTGTATCACCAACCCTGAGCCTTCTAGGGCTGCAGAGTAACTTGGTGTGACTACTCAGCTGGGTCTGCTCAGGGAGCAGTAAGGATCACTGGTCTGGGATGGGAAGGACCACCCTGGGCTTGTAGACCCTCCCAAGTGTTGAGTATGGAGCCAGGCTGTAGCAGGGCAGACAGATCTTCCAACACAACCTCTAACCTCACGTAGGTATCTCACTTTGTGCTGGGGAGGTTGGCAGTCTTGGAAGAGCTCCTGCCTCAACTCAGAGGGGCTCTCATTGGCCCGAGGAGAGGCAGCAGGCTCTGCCACCTGCCTGCAAGAGGGAATAGTCTCCTCCAGATGTAACAGAGGTCCTAGGTACCACCCCTAGTCTAGCACTGGAATTTTTTCGGGGGGAAACCCAAAAAAAGAAAGGAAAAAAAAAAAGGATGACACTTTTGGCTACAGTGATGATTTTTAAAGTGAGTTATTTTTCACAGTGGTGAAACCTGAGTCCCTCAACAGCCCTCAGCTCCCAGCTGAGCCCCTCAACAGCCCCCATCTCCAGCACTGGTATTTTAAAATGGCAGGAGTCCTGTCAGTACTGATCCTCTCCCTTTACCTTTCAGCATGCACATCTCTGAAAGCCAACAGGAATTCTTCAGAATGCTTGATGAGAAAATTGAAAAGGTAAGACACAGTAAAGCAACCAGACATTTCCACTCTGGGACTGGGCACACTGGTTTCCTGGCTCCATGAGGAGGACAAAGAGAGAGTTTGTTGCAGTGTTGCACGTTCCCTGGTACTTGGAGGGACTCTGGTCCAAGATACCCCCACTTACTGCTCCTCAGGTAGATGATGAAGACCAAAAAGGTGAAGAGGCTGCAGGAGGTACTCGGCAGAGCTCTTTGTTTTGTGGAAACTTCACCTGGCTTATGGGAATGGCAAGTTAACCCTGCACAACCATTCAGGACGTATATGGAGAACTGGAGAAAGAGTGACTTAGTGACTTGGTTTTGTCATTTAATCTCTGTGGGACACAGTTGGGATCTTAATGCCAGTAGTGTCTGGGGTAGTCTTGCTGGCTGAATCTCTTTGGAATAGCTTCTGGCTCCAGAGGTTCTGAATAATGGGGCTCTATGTACGGATAACCTATGCTGGGTAAAAACAATGATACTGGAGAACAGGGTGAATAGTTCTTGACCTATCTCATTGTCTTGATAGCTGCTTTCATGTGTTTCAGAAGTCTTTGAAATGAGAACCCAGCTTCTTTGTGAGGCAGGAGTAACTGTGCCCCAATGTAGATGGGAGACTAAGACAGGAGGAGTTAAATGGGGTGTTTAGATCAAATCTCAATCTCAGCCTTTGCTTATACCTTGGGCTGCTTTTTGCTCACCAATATACTCTGTGCACTTCATGTTTTAGAGTGGTGTATCTTATTTCATACTTGATATTAAGTATTTGCTTCCCCACTTGCAATGAAGTAATTTCACAGCATCACAGAATCACCAGGTTGGAAAAGACCTCTGAGTCCAACCGTTCCCGTCCTGTGCTAACCCATATCCCTGAGCACCTCATCTACCCATCTGTTAAACACACCCAGGGGCAGGGACTCAGCCCCCTCCCTGGGCAGCCTGTGCCAGTGCCCGACAACCCTTTCGGGGAAGAATTTTTCCCTCACATCTGATCTGACCCTGCCCTGGCACAGATTGAGCCCATTCCCCCTCATCCTGTCCCCTGGCTAAAGAGACCATCGCCCACCTCTCTGCACCCTCCTGTCAGGTCAGTGTAGGCAGTGATAAGGTCTCCCCTCAGCCTCCTCTTCTCCAGGCTGAACACCCCCAGCTCCCTCAGCTGCTCCTCGGAAGGTTTGCTCTCCAGCCCCTTCCCCAGCCTGGTTGCCCTTCTCTGGACATGCTCCTCTGGCACTCCCAAGTTGCAGCATCCCCTCGCAGCGCTGCAGGGGGGGAATTGCTTCTTTCTCCCAACAACAAATTCATTATGCTACTCTAAAAAAAAAATAATGAAAGCAAAAGGTCAGCTAAAGGGGAAGAGTAGAAGGGAAAAGGAGTCTGTGGGGTCCTGAGAAGAATATTTCTGTACCAGTATGTCACAGGAGTAAGATTTTACTTACCCTATACTCATTTAAAGGTAGAACTTCTACATACCCATAAGACAGCTACATCTCCTAGGAATAAATGCATTCACCCTGTATATCCTTGGTTGCCTTTCCTGGACATCATCACCTTTTGTAATGTCAAACACAGAATGTCCAGTGAAACAGATTTCTCCAGAGCTCTCCCTTCCATACCAGACCATCCAGTGGCCATATCTAGTTTGGAATCGAGGTTAGGGTTTGGTCTGGAGATTTGTTTCAGGACATTAGTACCATTCATTCGCCTGCTGCCATGCTGAGATGCAGTTGACTGTGTCTCCTCGCAGTTTGAACCATGCTTAGATGCTTGCTGGTGTTCTCCAGGGCTCTGGTACTAATTTAGAAGGTTGTCTCCTATGGGGAGATGTGCCGTTTTCTCCATCAAAGAGATGGAGGCAGCTCCCAACAGTTGATGAGATCGGTGGGAGTTAATGCGCAGCTGAACATGGGATGTGCTTTCTCTGGGACCCTCCTGTGCCTGAGGAAATAGTCTTCCCAAGAGAAGTTCTGGGGTTTTTATTTGATCTTTGCCCATAATACATTGGTTTTCTAGGTACCCACCACAAGTGCCCAAAAGGCTGGAATATCCGAGGGGTTTTGATTGATCTCTACATAGCGTTTTGAGTCCCATCTCCAGGGAAATGCAGGACAGCAGTTGAACAAAGAATTGTATCGCTGAGCAGCTCACTGGTTATGGCTGAAATTGTCCTCAGAAGTGCATGTGGGGCTTGCTGTGGTGGTTGAGGTCCAAAACCATGTTGTAATATTTATGTTGTAACTGTGGCCCTGAGTAGTGATGGGTTTGTAATGGCAACATCCTGTCTATCACTGACTCCATGGGCTGGGTCTACAAAAACTCAGAAGCAAAACATCCCTCAGCTTGCATTGAAATCCCAAGGGGTGTGAGATCACCTAAACCAACCAAACAACAACTCCAACGTGTGTGCTATGAATTAGAGAGGGAAATTAATGGGCGTTTTGGGCTCAGCCAAACAATTAAATGGATGGGAAGGCCAGCTAAAATCAACCTTGTGCTATCAAAGCATCAGAAGAGGGGTGGCCAGCAGGGACAGGGAGGGGTTTGTCCCCCTCTGCTCTGCCCTTGGGAGGCCCCAGCTGGAGTCCTGTGTCCAGAGCTGGGGCCCTAATACAAGATGTGGAACTGTTGGAGAGGGTTCAGAGGAGGCATGAAGATGATCAGAGGGCTGGAGCACCTCCCCTACGAAGAGAGGCTGAAGGAGCTGGGCTTGTACAGCCTGGAAAAGAGAAGGCTGTGGGGGGACCTCATTGCAGCGGTCCCATCCCTGAAGGGAGCAGAGAAACACAAGGGGAATTGGCTTGTTCAAAGGGCAGAGACTGGCAGGACAAGGGGGATGGAGTGAAGCTGAAGGAGGGAAGGGTTAGATTAGATCTTAGGGGAAAGTTCTTTCCAGAGAGAGTGGTGAGGGGCTGGAAGGGGCTGCCCAGAGAGGGGGTGGGTGCCCCATCCCTGTGGGGGGGTTCAAGGCCAGGTTGGCTGGGTACCTGGGCAACCTTGTGTCAATCCATGCCTGGAGGTTGGTGTCCCTGCCTGTGGCCAGGGGGTTGGAACTCTGTGATCCTTGGGGTCCCTTCCAACCCAGACCAGTCTGTGATTCAATGAAAGCATGAGATGGAAAGAACACCAGCTGATGTTTTAGCAACTGAAAATATGAAATATTTATGACTCCTGTAGATCAAAAGAAGTCGTAATGAAATGGCCAGGAGAATTTCTCTTGAAAGCCTGGCCCCTGTGGGCACCCAGCACACACCCGCATTGCTGGCTGCCCCTATGAAGCCAAACTGCCTTCTGGAAATGCCACACAAAGGTAAAAACCAGAATGCCAACCCTGACACGTGGTGCTTCTGCCTCCCGAAATTCTGTGTCCAAACACCGTGAGGCATTCAGAGAGAGGGACCATCTGTTCCCATCACTGCACTGGGTGCCTGTCTCCACTTGGAGAGCTTAGAGCTGAACCTGCCCAAACAGAGGTGCCCGTGATCATGGTAATTCAACTCACAGGGTTTGTTGGAAGGAAGAATGCTGAAACCGAGCACCGGGGCTGGCTGAGAGGGTAGAAGTCCTCCTTGCACGTAGGGTGAGATGTTTGTTCTGCTAGAGTCAATCCTGTCATTTCAGAGGTACCAGAACTGGAGTTAAAAATCCCCACCCCAAAAGCTGATGAGAAGCCGGAGCTGTAAGTTATGTGGGAGGTTGGGAGGAGCTGGGCAGAGTTAAGCAGTTGATGGCACAGGAAGCAGTAGTTAGGTGTCCTACGTACATGGGGGGTGAATTTGTGTGTATATATAGAGATATATATATTGAGAGAGAGATGACAGGCCACAGAGCACGTCTCACAGCGGTGTTTCCGTGGCCTCGCAACACGCCTCCCCAGGAACCAGGTGATTCAGAGGTTGGGGTGCTCTCAGCCAGTGGGACGCTGGCGTGTTGGTGGAGGGTGAGCACAGCTCCGGCGCAACACCACGCCGGGGTGTGCATGGCACTGGGAGGGCAGAGGGAAAGGATGGGCTGAGTCACCCGTGAGCGGCGCGAGGCCTGGAAGCTGGCTCCAAAATGCTCCCAACTCCACTGGCAGCAGCAGTGGGTCTTCTTGAGGTTGTGATGAGTAGAGTCACAGGCTCTGCTTTTAGAGACAGAAAGGCACGTGCACACAAGGAGCTGGGGAGGAAATCTGAACAGAGCCAGGAGCTGGTAAGGGGGCAGCTCGCCTGGTGATGGCGTTATCATCATTTCTTTGACAATGGGCCTTGCCTGAAATCACATCAGTACGTTCCAGTGGGGGATGAGCAAGAGGTAATGGCAGCAGTTAAGCGCATGGAGAACACCTGACCTAGAGTCAGTTAGAAAGAGGTGCAAGTGGTACAGGATCACAGAATCAGAGGGGTTGGAAGGGACCCCCAGAGATCATCAGGTCAGCTTGAGCTGAGAAACCAAGGCAGAAACACAACTTTGGAAACCCAAGAGGAAGCAGGAAGCCACTGGCACAACCCTCCCAAAGCACACGTGGCAGCTGCTGGATACATGTGCGTGCTGCAGCAGCTGCCTCACCATGGAAGAGGTATCAAGGCTGAGTCTAACTGAACAGTTCACAAGCCATTTCTAGGATTATAATGGGGGGCTGTACCCCCAGAGAGAAGCATCTGTGGTCTCATGGTTAAAAAATATCCCAACCCCCTCCCCCAACCCGATCCAGGTATTCTGTACCAAAGAAAATCCTTGCTGTTCCCATCAGGGTAAACTATTTCATACCTAGCTACAGTGGTCAGTAAAAGATAATCAGACGTGCTCATGGAGAACACTGGGACTGAAACATGCCATAACACATGAAGATGTCTTGCTATGGACTCTCACGTGGCCAGTGGATACCCCGTTCCTGGGGCATCATGTTCCCCCTGCCGCAGCGGGTGTTGCTTTGGGTCACTGGAACACTGGTGCCAGTGCAGGTTCAGAGGCGTTCCTCCGCCAATCCGCACACCTGGCTGCCAGGAACCGGGCTGGAGACTACTGGGTTGTTGTTGGAGGCCATGGGAGAGGTGTCTGGCAGCTCCTCGCTCCATCCCCTCGTTAGTAAAACTGGGCATGAAACACTGAGAGGGGGGGAAGGCACAATGCAGCCTCTTGTATCGTATATAAAGTGTGCTGGGAGAGGCGGGGGGGGGTGCTCACCAGAATGTATGCAAGGGCAGAGTTATTAGTCTAAAACTCATTAGCAAAGCGGATTGCTCTTAATGACTCTATTGATTTTTCTCCAGCAAAGTAAGAAACGGGCAGAAATTAGCACAGTGGACAATTCTTCAGTGCCGCCTCCCGGCATTTTCTTCCCATCCTTCCCGCGAGCGCTGTAAACAAAACCAGATTGATGAAAAGGGTTCCCACCGCAGAGCCAGGCGAAGGTTTCCCAGCGCCTGCCACTTCCCTCAAAGGGCCCACTGTGTCCCACAAGCTCTTTCAGCCGGCGCTAAAGAAAGGGCTGCTTGGTGCAGCTCATTTCCCTTCTCCCCGGCCGGCCGGCCTCCTCTTCCTCTTCTCCTCGCCAGGGTCGAGGCATGAGGATGCTGGGTGCCAAGCTGCGGAGCCGTGGCGGAAGAAGCATCTCCGTAGCTGCCTCCTCTCCCTCCGCAAGTCCGTCAGCCACACAAAAGGCCTTTGAACCGGGACGGCTTCTGCATTCGGGCCTTGTTTATTGGCCTGTCACCCACGACAATGGGGGAAAGGGCTTTTCCTGGGGGGTGGGGGGGTCTTTTTCTTTTTTCCCTTTTTTTTGGTGTGTTACTGTAAAAGGACAGTGCTGCTATGGTGCAGGCGCTGGTGGGGAGGCAGGATGGTCGTGCTTCGTAGCTGTAGCAAGGGGAGAGAGCAGGGAAGGAGCCTTTGGCTCCAGCTGTGGTACAAGCAGCGGGAAAGGTTTGTGTACTGAATGACTCCAAATTCACTCGCTTGCTTTGTGATGTTCCTGGGGACAGCTGGAACAGTTGCAGGGAAGGAAGGCAAGATGTTTTGGAAATCACTGGGCCTTGTGTGCTGACTGACCATGAGCCATCAGTGTGCCCAGGTGGCCAACAAGGCCAACGGCATCCTGGCCCTAGCAGGGCCAGGGCAAGGATTGTGCCCCTGTACCCAGAACTGGTGTGGCCCAACCTGGAGTGCTGGGTTCAGTTCTGGGCCCCTCACTACAAGAAGGACTTTGAGGTCCTGGAGCGTGTCCAGAGAAGGACAACCAGGCTGGGGAAGGGGCTGGAGGGCAAATCCTATGAGGAGCGGCTGAGGAGGCTGAAGGGAGACCTTATCACTGCCTACAGTTACCTGACAGGAGGGTGCAGAGAGGTGGGCGATGGTCTCTTCAGCCAGGTGACAGGATGAGGGGGAATGGGCTCAATCTGCACCAGGGCAGGATCAGATCAGATGTTAGGGAAAAGTTCTTCACTGAAAGAGTTGTCAGGGCCTGGAACAGGCTGCCCAGGAGGGGGCTGAGTCCCCACCCCTGGGTGTGTTTAACAGACAGGTAGATGAGGTGCTCAGGGATACGGGTTTGTAGAGGATGGGTATGGTTAGACTCGATGATCTCAGAGGTCTTTTCCAACTGTGTGATGCTGTGATTCTGTGATCCCAGTACTCATCTCCCTCGGTGAACACCCTCAAGCCTTAAAACTTACTGAAGAGGCAGTGCTATGAAGGGCAGCTAAAGCATGGCTGAGTTGTTGGCCACGTGCTCTGTGGCTCCTCTGCCACAGGACCCTGCTCCCCTGGGCATCAGGGGATGGGGTTTGGCCACCCATCCTGCACCCTCATTTTCCAACCATGACCCCTCCCTGTTTGGGCCAGGGTGTCGTCACCTTCTCTGCAACCCCCAGTTCTACATGCAGGCTGCCAGCCTGCTGTGCCTTTGCTCCTGCCTTGCTCGTGGTGCTTGGCCCGAGGCAGGCAGTGGATGTGAAGGCTTCTCATAGCTGCCGAGCGACTGCAGGGGCGTTTGCCATTGCCCCCTGCCCCCATCATGCTGTCGGTTACCGCAGTTCAGGCATCAAACAAGCTGGCTGGGTCAGAGCTGCAGGCCTGTGCTGGGCTCAGTGGGTGGAATTGCTGCAGGATGGTGTGGGAGATTTTCCTGGCGTTTCGGGCAGTTTTCACCCTCCTCCACCTTTGGGAGGGGGCAGGCTGGTGAAAACCACAGGATGGCAACAGCATCCCTGCCTGCCAGCAACAGCCTTGAAGGCCACCTCTGAGACACCGACATGGCTCCATCCCCACCGGTGTGAAGATGGGAAGAGAGTGTCTGGCAGCAGCAGCTCTTGGCAGCCTTTGGAGGTGGGCAAGAGGTGGCCTTTCCACACCGCCACAAGGGCTTCAGCAGCACGTCGCTTCTTGTGCGGTTTCGTGGCATGCTTTGGAGAAGCAATGCAGTTGGCTGCCACAGAGCAAACCCAGAATGAGAAGAACAGCAGGAGGAATGGGAGGAAAGATATGCAAGACACTTCTTTCTTCAGGGTTTTGGGTCTGTTTGCACCTATAACAGCACAGATGGCACCTGGTGCAGAGTGTGGTGGGGAGTAATGGGCCACAGAGCTCCCTCTTGGGCAGGGGTCAATGGATCTGGCAGCGCCCAAGCCTCGCTCATCAATTGACAGCTCTGAAGGATGTTGGCCAAAGCCTTCATCGCCACCAGGTTGCCTTGATGGGTTTGGGCTTTGCTGCAGAGTGTTTCAGCATCCCTTCTTTCCCAGTTAAATATTTTACTTTAAAAAAAAAAAAGGTGTTTTTCTTTGTTTCTGGGTCAGTGGTGGCTGAATTGAAATTAGGGCTGCTCAGTCTCTGGGGTCTTTTTTAGCATACTGAGAGAGCCCTTTTCCTACTCGGATTGCCTCTGAGAGAGCTGGGAAAGCATCGCACGTTGCTGGGTGTGAGCCCTCCAGCAAAGTAAGCTTGGCAGTCCCAGCATCGCAGATTCGTAGGCGTTGGAAGGGAGCTTCAGAGCTCATCGATACCAACCCCCCTGCCAAAGCAGGGTACTCACTCAGTGGGATTTTAGTTTTGGAGCCTTTGTTCACAACGTGTACCCCAGCTCTGCATCCCAAATGAACTCAGGGCTGCATCCCCGCTCTTTCCCCCCGCCCATTTTTTCTTTCCCCCTCCTCTTTCCAGCCAGGACATTGTCCGTTCTGGAGTGCCCCATGGTTGGTAGAATTTCACTTGTTTTAGCACCTCTGAGTTGGGCTCTTTGGCTTACAGAGTGCTCTGGAGCTTTTCCACTTTAGACCCTGCTGTTTCTCCTTTTCTTTGCCAGTCCCCTGCTTGGCTGCTGGGCTTTCCATGCCTGCGCTTGGGTGAGACACCGCTTCAGGAGCATCTTGGGTGCTCCACCTGTCGCTGTGTAGAGAAAGAGTGACAGGGGGTCCTGTCTTGGCAAGGAACAGCTGGTGAGGGATGGGATATACCTCCTCCAGACCTTCCCGAGGGTCACATAGATGGATGTTGCTGCCAGTCTTGCATTTGGGGTGAGCTGTGGGACATACTGCGACTGGCCCATGTTTTGTGAAGCTTGCCCTTTCCCCCCCC
>VZTU01028880.1:95079-214843 GCA_013400835.1 Zapornia atra
AGAGATTGGGTTTTCTCAAGGGCTTTATGGGGCTCTGGCCACCAAGGTGCATCTTTGCACAGAATGGTTTTGTAAATCATGTCGTCAGACAGTTCGTCCGGGGATTCACTGGAGGGGATGACATTTAGGAGGTCAGAAGTGGTGGAAAGGGAAGGGTCTTCTCGTTTCACGCAGACCTTCCTGCAACAGGTAGAGGAGTTGCCTGAACTTAGTTTTTAAGGTTTCTACCACTCCCTGAACTTAAATCTCTTGGGTTTCAAGACCTGCCATGTGTCATGAGTGTGTCACATTACTCCTGCGAGCAGTAGTTAACAAACTCTAGTAGTTTGTAACGTAGTTTGTAACGTAGTTTGTAACTCAGGTAGTGGTTTACAAACTCTCTGCCTTTTCCCCTTCCAGGGCCGTGACTATTGTTCAGAAGAGGAGGATGTCACATAGTGCCAATGCCGCCGCTCGCCCCGGGAGTTACTGCTGTGTAAATAGATTACAACCCAGTCGAGACCTTTCGGGAGTCTTCTAGAGCCAACAGCACTACATAACAGAAGAGAAGATCATTTCCACATTATATGCTCCATTCAGTTGCAGTGTTTCTTAACGAACAGATGAGGAAGCTTGCTGAGAACTCACATGGAACTGTTTCTGTTGCTGCTAGTTAAAACTCGTTGCAACTTCTCACTTTTCTCCGTGTCCAGATCCGCAGCAAATCCCTCAAAGTTTCATCTGAAAGACCTTTGTTGGTTTCACCGAGGCTTCTGGCCCGTTTCCTACCATCATTGGATGAGGTAGTGTTCCACTAAAGCTTCCGTCAGTGACCGTTCAGGCGTCTAGGAAACACCCTTTAAGCTGTCTGTCAGTCCGCGCTGGGGCCGGAGCGCTTCTTAACTGCTGGTGATCTCACGCTTTGGAGATGGGATGTTATTGCCATGGCAGCAGGCCTTGCTTCTCCGCTGAGAAGAAGCTGAGGAGCTGTTATCCATTAAGAGCATGTTATCACTGAGATACTGGAAGTGATGCAGGAGCAGGGATTTGTATGTTATGAGGAGAAAGAGTTTCATTTACCTAGGTATCTTAATCAAGGACTAAGCTTGCAGTATTGGCTTTGCTGAGCACGAATGGGAGTGTGATCACAATCATTTTGAATCTCTTTTTTTCTAAGAAAATAAACATTTTACTGTTTTTATGTATTCTTGTCTTTTACCCTTCCTACCACATGATGTTTTAAGAGTCTGGGGGTGAGGGGGAGGCAGGGAGGGCAAAACCAGCATGGATAAGGCTGTGGATCTCAGGTCTTTAAGCAGCTCCATGCCAACCACGGTGTCTGCTGCACGTTCTGTAGAGTTTATTTTTCCATAATTACACAGAGAGGGTATCACCTACTGAAAAGCAGGTGTACTATTGTTAACAAATCTGCTGTGATTATAAAAACCCAATCAAACTCCCCAAAAACCTGAAGGAAAAGAACTAGACCTTCTGTATTTATTATTCCAGAGGAGATGGTTGCCTGGGCTGGTGTTTGGCACTGTATGAGAGCCAGGTTTGTACTGCATCCCATGGAAAAGCTTGGTGGGGGCATAGGTTTCTGTATTGGACTGATGGCATTGCTCTGATGTCCAGGGTGTGTGTGGAACAGACTGTGAGATGGCATCACCAGCATCTTTTGCTGGCATGTGAGTGGGGTGCACAGCCCAAAACCCTTTAGTGGTGGCCGGTTTTCCCTGGCCCTTCTGAAGAGCAGTTGTCAAAGGGTTACAAGTCCCTCAAAAATCACCTGTGGCTTCAGAAAATCTTTAAAGCATCAGGGGCATTCTTGACTGAAGAGATTCCCCCAGCGTTGGCGCTGATTGGGGCTGGATGGTCCACGACAGAAGATTTCATTCTCTGTCAGGTCTGTGCCATACCTACAGTATATCCAAAAAACCCCAGAAGAAAAGCAACCTCTGCGGGCTGCCTGCCCCACATGGGATTTTGTGACAGCCAGGAAGGGGGGAGAGGGAGACCTGAGAGTTTGTGCTGGGCTGGATGTGAGCATGCCCAGCGAGAGCGCTTTCCCTGCAGCGCGGGTGAGGCCGTGGAATCTTCAGGTGGGAGCTGTTTCTGAACACCGCAAGCT
Organism: Zapornia atra; assembly: GCA_013400835.1. NCBI lineage: Eukaryota > Metazoa > Chordata > Aves > Gruiformes > Rallidae > Zapornia > Zapornia atra. Next base: position 97,190 of record VZTU01028880.1, read on the forward strand.
GCTCACATCCCATCAACCTCGGGTTGATGCCTTGGAGAACCCAAGGGGTGCTGAGCACAAGAAAGCTCCACAGCTGCCTGTTAGTGGCCAGGAATTTCCAGAAAACCGATTTTCCTAAAACCTTGCTGCATTTCTGCTGCTGCTTTGACCACATGACTTGTCCTGAACATCCTGACTTCCCTGGGGATGAGGTCTCACAGCCTTCCTCCCATCATGCTGTCCTGCTTAGGGCCGGTGGCATCTCTCAGTGGATGCTCTGTGGAGCCATTTGATGGGTAACAAATTCTTCAAGGTGATGACGCTGTCTGGTTGCATACGACTTTTCCCTGTAATTGATGCCAGCTCTCGAGCAGGTAGCCGTGCTACAGAGAGTCTAGAGACTGCCTGTTTCAATTATTTAAAGGTTTTAATTAATAAAGAGCTTGATCCCACAAATCCTTCTCTCAGAAGTGCTTCAGAAAGCTTTCCCAAGCAGCACGAGAGTGATGGAACTGGGTCCAGCCTTTTGAGCCATGGTTCATTTTCCAGCCGCCGAACGCCTCGCGCATGAATTTCCCCGCACGACCCGTCTTTGAGGGAGAGGAAAAGCAATTCTCACCTTTCCCACCTTAACATGACCCTAGGATTGAACGGGAAGAGCTTTAATCTCCCGTGTCAATTGGGACCCCACTGATATGCCATTAGATGACAAGCCTAGCGCAGACCATCCTGCTGCTGCTTGTGGAGGTGTGACGATTGGCAGGAGGTTTGGAGAGCATCAGGCAGTGTCTTTGAAGAGCATCAGGTGTTGTCTTTGGAGTTTGGAGAGCATCAGGCAGTGTCTTTGGAGCTGAGGTGCTCCAGTGCTGCCTTAGGCTTCTGTTGGGACTGGGGTGAAGAGCGACTGGCTTAGATTAGCTCTACCCTTCTGCGAGAGACATGGGTGGAATCAAGGTTTGGGACAAGGTAAGAGAGGGTTTGCCTGGTCATATCAAGTCAGCAAGTCCTTGGCTACAGCATGTCTTGCAACCAGCACAGTGTGCCAGGCAGGACCCAGGAGCTTCTTGGTGGTTTTCAGCTGACTCAGCTTCTTGAGCAGGCAGGAGACTTGCTTTTAAACTCTTTGGGATATGGAAAAACAAAGGCAGCACTGGCAAGTGACTGAAAGGAGCCCTACTCACAGACACAGCACAGGGCAGAAGCTCTCCTTTGGTCTTGAAGGTCTGAAGCCTGTGGAGAATGTTCAGGTTGACGTCCCTCATGTTGAGTGCTGTCTGCTTGGCGCCTCAAAGTGGGATAACCAGCTCCTCAAGCCTCCAGCATCCATTGAAACAGGAGAGTGTGCCCACAGCAAGCACGGGGCCCTGACTGCAGTGTTTGGGAACAGGAACAGGAAGGGGATGGGGACAACCCAACCTCCCTTGAGAGGTGGCAACATGCCAAAAGCAGAGCCACAAGGTCGCTGGGCTGGATGCTGCTGCTTAACTCAATTTCTTCCTTCCACTTTTGTGTGGTCCCGGCAAATCTTGGTTCAGATACTCACAGGGGCCAGGTTCTTTACCCACATGAGCAGACTACAGTAGCCCAAAATGCCTCCTTCCTTGCAGCCAACCCCCATGTTCCATTGCTCAAGTGGCGTGAAAAAGAGGAGGGTGGGAAAAGAAGGCACCCGCCTCTCTGGTACACAGCACTTGGCTTCTAAAGGGGGTTTTGAGGCTTCTGTTAAATGCTTCTCTTCAGGAGGCTGATGTGGGGGCTCGGAAAGAGTTGTGGTGAAGGGGTTTGTAACCTTTCCTTGATGTGCTTTTTTGCTTCCTCTGAAGCCCTTCAAGCCATGCCATCTTTTCTCCTTGGCGCCTGAGCCAAGTGTTAGCCCTGGGCAAGAGTGAGGTGAGGAACCATGGAGGAGTTTGCATGCCTGGATCCAGCCTTGTGCCGCAGCTGGTGTGTGCAGAAGCCTCCCAACCCCAACCCAAGGGACCTGCATCCCTCCAAGGGCTGCCTGGCTGGATGCTCCATCCCAGGCAGGCACAAAGCCAGTGCATCAGAGCTGGTCCATATCCCATCTCATTGCATTGTCATCACCGGTCACCTAACAAGCAAGTCTTGCTGGGTGCCGTTTAGATGGAATGTTGGTGCTCTTGGGGCAGTCTGGGTGCAGGCTGAGGTGGTGCTCACAGGACGTGGTTGACCTGGGGAATGATGCCTGGAAAAGACCATCTGCTCGCTGGTGTCTCTCTAGAGGTTTGTGTCCACCAATACTGATGGGGATGGGGACACATTTTGCCGTCAGTCAAGTTTCATGTGGTTTTAGCGATGGCTTCCTCTTGCCACCACCCATCTCAGGTTCATACCTACTGCAGCACACCTGTGCCCCCTCCCAAACCCTTCCGCCCTCTGTCCAGCCCTCGGGGGAGGCAGAGGCTTTGCTCTCCTACCCAAGATGCATTGGGGTGCCTTAGGCTTAGTTACACTGATGGGCCCAAGTTGGAGCAGGCCACTCTGGTGCTGCTTGCAGTGTGGTTTGGAAGGCTGGCCTGTGGCATTCCTGAGCTTTTTCGGGAGCAAGGGGACATCCTGCTCCAGGCTGCCAGCACCACCCCTTGATGCCAAGGCATTAATTCGCCTCCAAAGCTTCACCCTGTAACCCTGAGCAGCACTTGGTGCAAAGCAAGGCTTGAGGCACAGGATTCCTCACCAAAATAAGATGAAAGAACTCCCAAACCGTATCAGTGTGGGTTTTTTTCCTTCTCAGCAGGCTGCAAATCATCCCACATCACTCAGACACTGACATTCCTACCTTTTCCCTCTGGACTTCTGACAGGACATGGCCTGTGCCAGGTCTGTCCACAAGCCAAGGGACCAGGAGTGGTTCCTCTGCAGTGCTGGGACTTTGCGAAGCTGTTGGAGAACTTGAGCAAAGCCCCAGCCCATCCTGTTTCACCAGACACAGCATCCACTCTGCCTCATGCGCAGGACGTGCCCACGGGTGGGTCGGATCCCCGGCGCTGTGGGGAGACACGTAACGTGTTACGGTGGCGCAGGCAAAGAGCCAATGGAGACGATGGACGGAGAAACCAGCCTGCAGCCCTTGGCCAAAATGCCCTTGAAGAGCATCATCAGACCAGCCAGTTCCTCATCTGCTGGTTCCTGACTCCCACAAGCCTTTCTCTGACACTGGGCTTCAGCCCCAAACCTCAGCCACCCAAAACCCAACATTCATTTCTTCCTTTGCCTTCAGTCAGAGGGCTTTTTTTTGGAGTAAGTCTCCCTGCCAGGACCCAGCTTTGCATCCTCCTTCACCACAAAGCCTTTGTGGCCATGGACCAACCATGTGGATTCTGAGCTGACTCATGCCATGTCTTTATCCCTTTGTGCACAGCAGGAACAGCCATGCTCTCCTGATCCTGACAGCCCACGAAGGCCCTCGCCCCACTGTCCCCATGTGCTGGGCAGGCTCTGACCTCCCTGCAGCTGGAGGAGCTGCACGTGGTGCAGCCCCACAAGTCCACAGCTGCTGCTGCAGGACAAAGGTGATGGTAATCACCAATGGTGATGATTGAGCTGTGAGAGAGTCCAGACCAATGACTGGCGCTGCCCATGAGGCAGCACAAGTGCTTTAACATCTGCAGTATGAGACAGGAGTGATGGGGTAGATGTTTAAACACATATTTAAGCTCTGAAGACACTGACATTGTTGTATGAAAGAAGATAAATAGTTCTCAGCTATTTCAGTTTTATCAAGTCTATAAAACAGTAATTACCTGTCACTTTGATTTGAGAGTTAGCGATGACTCAACTCCAGATGGGTTTGGCTGACACACAGACCTTCAGGAGACACTTCCAGCCCAGTAATCTCGGCGTCTGCCGAGGGACAACTGCCAGCTGCTGTGGGCATTTCTGCCCCACCAACGGCTTTGGGCAGCGTTGCTGCTTCCCACGTGACAGCCTGTGATGTCACGCAGGCTTCGTGTCCAACATGTGTGTTTTGTACTCACGGGTTACACCACCTCCTGCCACATTAGCCATTTCACATTTGTTTTCAAATGTGCACTCTGATGGGGCATCAGGCGCCCTCCCCTCCCCAGCATGGGGTGAGGGGGACACCTCTCTCCCCTCCTCATCACCTCAGCAACTCCCTGCCACCCACTGCCACAGATGAAGTACACCAGGCTCCATGAAGCCACATGCTGGGATGATCACCTCTGGAAGCTTGTAACTTTAACCTTACAGCCACTAAAGAACACTTTCTGAAGCCCACACCACCTGTAAAGTTGGGTGACCTGCAAGAACTGCCTGTGACAAGCGGGACAGAGAATTGCTGCCTGTTGGCCACTGCATCAGGTCGCCCTACTGCTGGGAAACCACCTTTTCAGCCCAAAATGTTGAGTCTCATTCTGGAGACGCGTGGGGGTGAGGAGGTGAGGACCACAGGGAGAGTTTTGTAGGGGCAGGTAGTTTGCTTTATTGTCAGGGAGGAAGCGTTGATGTCAAGCATCCAAAGAGCTGGGCAAGCTCGGGGTGGAAATCTGCGTTACTGTGCTGTGGCAAAGGGACATGAACCCTGGGACAGGGGCACTGCAGGACGGGACAGCTGGTGGAGTTCAACAGTGTCTGACATCTGGGCAATGCTCTCTGAACTTGGCGATGGAAGGGTCATCACTGTCATCATCATAAACGTGTACAACCACAAATCTGCTTTATAACAGCCAGCTGTGACACCATTCTCAGGGACACCTATTCCCTGCACCTCCAGCAGTGTCTCAGCAGAGTATTTTTGGGGAAAAGCATGATGTTCTCTGAAGGTTTGCCCATGTTACCAAAGCTGCTGCTCTTTGAGAGCAGCAGTTCCATGTTGCACTGGGCCAGGATGGTGCGGAGAACCCCGCTGATGACTTCCACCCTATCTACCCAAAAAAGCAGCCAGCCCTGGGGATGGGGGCGAGTGGGGGGTGAGCTCCAGACTCAAGTCTGTAGCTTTGTCCGATTGCTGCCTATCCCCAATTTATCTACTGGCTGTCAGGCAGCAAAACGAGACACTTGTGATTCCTTCCCTCTCGGAACGACTCACTTCTCTACATCCCTCCCCCCCTCAATCCCGCTGCTCCACCATCCCAGCTGGTTTCTGTTTGAAGCAGAAGAGCTGAGCTTTTATTCCAGGGTTTGTTAACAGCAGCTGCTTTGCCTCGATGGGTCTATTCACAGGCTTTGGCCTGCGGGGCTGGTACCCTGCACACCAGAGCTGGAGCAAGGAGCATCCACCGTGTCTGCAGCCCTTCCTTCTCCTCCCGTCCCCCCAAGCCTTCAAGCTGTGAGTTGAATAGAAAATTTGTTGCCCTGTATATTTATATAGACATGTGTATATTAAAAAAAAAAAAAAAAATTTTGGGACTAAAAGTTCTGGAGCATGATTGCTGGGAGAAGCCAGAAAGCTCCATGTGGGAACTGAGCGATATTCCGGGGGTTTTTGGCATTCTGCTTTTGTGTCTATTAATAATCCCCCTGGGTGAGTCATATGGAGAGATGCATTTATTCACCGAGTCGGAGAGAGCTGCTACACAAAAATAGCAGCTCTGTAATTTTTTATGATGCTGTAATGCCGGTGCAGTGAAGATTGACATCATTTAACAGAGATGCTCCCTGCCTGGCAAGCCTGGAAATAACGTGGAGAGCCACGTGCCCAGTTACATAAAACAGCCCTGAGGGCTGGCTGGGCAGGAGATGCTTTCTTGCTCTTCCCCACACAGCTTCTGCCTTTATTTCCCCCACTGTTTCTAAGCTTTCTTTGCTGGTTTTCTTAAACTGGAGCATGAGGAGCACTAGGCTGGAGGGGCAGCCTTCACTTGGTTACTGCCTGCAAGAAGAGGCCTGTAGCAGAGGCCTAACATGCATCGCATTGGGCATGACCAGCTCTGGATTGCTCATCTTTTCCTCTCGCCCATAGTGCCGCTCCACTGGCTCCATGTCTTCCTGTGCCAACCTCCCAAAACCTGATGACTCCTTTGGGTGCTCATAGCATGAAGCACCCCAAAGCCGATGGCAGTACCCATCAAAGGCGAGAAGGCAAAGAAATGCCAGGGCAGGGGGGGCTTAGGGGAGGGGGAAACTGGTTTTCCTTATTCCTTCCCTTTCTCTACCCTGCACTGCTGCCAGCAGGTCTGTGCTGGTGTCGCAGCCGGCAGATGCCCGGGTTGTCTCAGGAGGTCCTGGTGCGGTAGCACCACACACTGCACACCTTTCTTGGCACAATTTTGTCTAAAACAGCTCCCAGCTGGAGCAGTGCTGGTGTCACGTTATCGCGCCGTCACCTCCACTACAGGACCCAGAGAGATGGACTTGTCCACACTGGGGCTGAATAGCTCAAGTGAACTTTCCCAGGTGGAAACAGTGATTTGTAGGCACCATTCCAGCTGGGAATGTTTATTAACGGTACCTTTTTATGTGGCACTTGGGAAGAAAATGGCATCCCTGGCACCAGTGGCTTTGGGCTGACATGACCAACAAGCTTGGGAGGAGCAGCAACCAAGGGTGAATTTTTGTCCTCCAGCTCCAGGTGAGCAACCAGGGCAATGGAAAGGTGAAAATGGAGTAAGAGCTGCAGCTCTTGCCAGAAAAAGGTTATTGAAGATGTTTGGATAGGAGGTGTGTGGCACCGGTGCTGCCCTGCTTCCTTTGCCCATCGCTGCAAGGCGCGGCACAGAAAAGCAGGAGTAGGGGGAAATACCCAGAAATGGCTAAACATCCCTGATTTCCTCTTATAAAAGACACAGGAAGGGAGAGGGGCAGGGATGGGGGCAATCAGGCTGTGATTTCACATCATATTTTCACCTTCTCAGAGCCCATCTGCAAAGGCTCATTGCACCACACAGCAGCTGGCTGCCACAGCTGGTGGGTGGGTGGAGATGGATAGGGGCAGAGAAACCCAGAGCCTCTCCAGAGCAGCACTTTCCCTAAGAGAAGGGTGGGTTATTTTTTACTTTTTATTATTTTTTAAATTAAAAGTTTGCTGCAGGTTTGCCCCGAGATCTCTCCAGTTACCCCAGTAATACTGAGACGGGGTCACTGCTGCCTCTTGCCCCTGATCATACCCAAGAACGATCCGTTTGCATTAAGAGATGGAAGAAACCACCCACACATCCCCAGGATCAGAGGGAGCCCCACTCATGAACTTCCAAGGGTTGGTATTCTCACTGCAGGGATGGATTTAAAATTAAAATCAAGGAAATGCCCAACTCAGAGTAACAGAGGTTGAAAGAGTCGGTGAGAGGAGGCTGCTGAGCACCTTTCAAGCCTACTTGCAGCGTCACACAAACAGGGTGTCCTCCTGGCCCTACAGAGTATCTCTGTGCTCAGGGCATTACCCCTCACCTCTGCGCTCCCCACATCACTCCACACCCTCACAGCAGGGTACTCGCTGCTGGCCTGCCCTGGGCTGCTCCTCGCCCCAACAGCACCAGAAATGGAAGGGAAACCAGTGCCAGTTGAGCACAGCTTGACCAGAGTATTTACATTTTATTAAATCTTTACAATCAGCAATTATAATCAAGTACACAATTATGTACACAGATTATATACATTTTAGCCCAGACTTTTACATCACAGTACATAGTTGCCCTTAGAAATATTGTATACACTTATCACCGGAGAGTAAAACCCACCAATAGTGTTACAGCACCTGTTATTAGACATCTTGCGTAAGAAAATAGACGGCTGTAAATTGGGCTGGCTAAAAAAAAAAAACCCAAACAAAACCCATATAAAACCTGGACATACAACATTTCATTCACAGAATGGGGTCCGGGTGGTTGTTCTCCTATGTCCTGGCTGATGCCTTTCGTGTTGACCCTCTCCACACACACACACGTGTGTCTCCGTGCCTAACACTGCGCCCTCGGGTACGCTGGCAGGAAGAGGAGGACGACCAAAGCTGGGCTCGTTTCAAAACTTCATTAAGAAACACTATGTGTAAACAATCAAGAAGATTCCACTAAGATCCAAGGAGTAATTAATTGGCTGATCTGAATTACATGGCACGGAGGAAGCGCTAGGGCCAGCTGTGACTCCTGAATGCTTCGGTGTTCAACACCGCAACGCCGCGCAAAGAGAGAGGTGGCTACTGATCTGTTGTGTATGAGCAATATTCCACATGGAGAGAGCAGGCTTCGGAAAATTTGGGAAGAAGACTCCCTCCCCTCTCCAAAAGGGTTTGGATTTTTTGATGAATACATTCTCATTGACTTTTAAGATGACAGAAACCTGAATTCTTTTCAGAAGAACATGGAAAGGTTCAACCAAAGCCTATTTCCTCATCAGGAAATCCAATGTGAAAGTAACCTGAACAACTCCCACCCCACCCCAATTTAGTCCTCTCTCCCAAAAGATCAACCATCCTGTTCTGTAAACAACACTATGGCTCTCGTAATGGTTTTGAAAGTAAAGCAAAACAAACTGAAACAGACCCAAACAAACCAACCCAAAAGGAAGGAGGCAAGAGTTATCTGAGGTAGGCCACCACCAAAATGATGCTTCAAATCCATATGGAGCTGTGGTATCACTCCAAAAATCCCTCAGAAGGAGAGGTAACACCTCTGCTTTAGACGTGGGAAAAGCGGTTACATAAAAACGAGCTGGTGGTGGCAAGGAAAGTTAACCTTTCAATAAAATTTTAAGTCTACACCTAAATTTTCTGGATGTACAAAAAGAAAACCCCTTTAGTGGCTGTACTGACAGTCTTCACAGAATGACCAGAGGGCCTCTACCACTAGAATAGCTCTTTTGGTGGAAAGAGAGCAAACAGGTACGAAGATGTAGTCCATGGCAAAGAACATGGGAAGAAGAACGCTCCTTTTGTGGCACTAAAGCACTGACAGATCAGTCACTGGAGTGAGAACTTCTGATCTGCACCTGATGGTTCCACTCCTGAGGCTGACTGCACACAGCCACGTCGCTTGGAGCCTGGGAGCTACCGGGGGAGCGCAGCATCCCTCAGGCACGGCCAGGGCTCCAAGTAATGAGGGACACAATTATTCCACAGTCAGATTCCTTAAACAAAGACACTCGCGTAACGAAACCCGCAAATAAAAACCCTGGGGCAATGGCAGCTGCATCACGCCCTGCTCGGTCAGCCCAAGCCTCCTGATGAGTGTTTGTGCAAAGGAATTAGGACTACATTTAAAAAAACTAACTTGCTTTGAAGGACACTTATTCACTATTCCACCACCGCTCCGTCCCCTCCTCGAAGTTACCTCCTAGGTAGGCGATCTGACCTTATCGCTCAGCTTATGGATGGTGTTCTGATTGAGTGTCGCACTCTCAGAAGGTACCTGTGCATTTTTGATACTCTTGAAAGGCAGGGGCATGGCGCATACATGTACACAACATTTGCCTGGGGTCTCTCCGTTCACACTGTACAGGAGTATACAGAAATAAATACAGTATGGCTGTACTAATTAACGGTTGCATATTCAGCACGCGTAATTTCACCAGCTAAATGAAAGGTGCAATTCAGACTGGGACAGGTTTTTGGTTGGTTGCTTGGTTGTTCCCATTGTAAAGGTGAACCTAAACCTTCACTTTCAGCCTGGTGCAGCATAAAGGCAGTGTTATTGTTTAATACAAACCCATCCTTTGACCCACAAGTCACTAAAAGCAGTTTGTATAAATTGAGTTAATTAGTTTTTGGCAGTTTCTTTGGACAGAGTCAGAACGTCGCTCATTGTTTAAACATCCCTGTTTCCATCTGAGCACTGTTTTTCACAACAGGGATAACGGATGAGGACTCACACTTACCTTAACAAACCCCCAAAGACTGGAGTAACATACCCCTCTCATCCTTGCAGCTCATGCCACTACACTGGGAACTATGGACCCAACAGCCAGAATTGTTGCGCTTCACTACTGGCCTCATCACCTTAAAGTATCACATGTATAGAAGTTGCGTATAAAAAGAATGACAGCAGAGTCAAGCCATTAGAAATCAAACTTGTAGAAAAAGGGTTTTTTTTTCTTTGTAGCTGATCTGTTTAGTGTCCTTTGAGAGAATATTGCCAGTTTAAATGCAGTATCTCGGAGTAGATTTGAGTTTTTTGCCCTGGAAGGCCAGAAGAAATACCTGTACCTCATCTACCCTGCCTGCTTTACCTTAACCTCGAGCAGAGCTCCCACCACACGCTGGGGACCTTCTCCTGGCAGACCCCGAAGCAAGGCTGCCTGGGAGTGGCTGATGGTACCTGCTCACTAAGGACATGTTGCCTTCGGTTTACACGGGTTCTCCAGGTACAAGTGGAGCAGAAGGGACGCTCACGGGTCACTGTGGTTGCTCTTCATGGTAGCGGATGGAAGGAGTGATGAGCAACGCTACTACATCTTGGTATGATATGTCAGGGCAAACCCCAAACTGGTTCTAGCTGTGCCTTAGGAGACACGACAACTGGAAACATGTTTCCACCTGCTGCTATCAGCGCAGGCTTCTGGCTCAGCAGGGATGAGTGAAACCACACCTTTGCTCCAACCAGAACAGTGCTGACCTATGGCCCTCAAGTGCTCTCATCGATAACCGTTACGTGGCACGCTAACCCCACTGTGTTCAACTTTTGCCTTCCAGAGAACCAAGGCAGAGGGACCTCCCAGGGCCTGGAACACAGAAGCCAGGCTCTGGGTTACAGCACCATGCAGTGGAGCCAGGCAAGCGCTTCGATTGCACGTTCCCATTTTAAAACAGGAGGAACTAAAAAACAACACAAAGAGTGCGTGCTGGATTTCTGTGGTCATTTCCAGGGGAAACCTGGCTGCTCATCATAACAATACTGAATACGTTTTCGAGTTCTCAGGTATCAGGGCCTCACTTCTACCCAACGAGTTCTCCAACTGTTTGTTAACAAATAAGTTACTAGCACAAGTCATAGCTCATCCTTCTCCATCATTTCAAATGCTTCTATATCTTCATTCCAGTCTGCTAATATGGATTCCATAGGTTGGACTTTACTATCCCAGTCAACTTTGGAATTTGACTCTGTCTCGGTCTTTTGTTCCTGAGGCTGGCTGTCGCCTTGCGTACACGCCGGCTCCGGAGCGCTAACCTCATCAGTTCCAGGGACGTAGGAATCCTGGTTTGAAATGGAAACGCTGTCACTGTCTGTATGAGCAGGAGATATGGAATCTGGGTCAGTAATGTCAGAGTTTTCTCTTTCTTCAGGCTCCTCACTGACCGCATCAAGATGCTGAGATTCTGAAATGGCTTCTTCTGAATCCTGTTTGTGTGAATCATTTTCAGGTAATTTCTGGTCCATATTCTCCATTTCCAGGTCTTTGAGAGGGGAGAGAAGAAGAAAGGTTTGGGAAAAAAGAAAACAGAATAGAAAGGCAGCATTTTATTGTTTTTCAAAAAGTAAGGTCACTTCCCCTGGCCTCAGTTCCTCAGGGAAGCGCAGATTTCACAGTGATAGGAAAACTTCCTGTTATTAAGGAACATCTCTCACAGAGGGAGGGCAAGGAGAGCATTCAAACACATTTTAAATGAGGGCAAACAGTATTGCAAGACTATCGTTGGCTCCTCAAACTTAAAACAGCAACTTCTAGGTCAGCGCTAGCTACCATCGTTCAGTCTTAAGCAGGGGTATCCCTGTGTGCAGTGAAGGCTACTACCAGCTTTAGAAGCACTCCAGGATCCCACATCTAAGCACGTGGGGGTCAGGCAGAGTTTCCTAAGGTTACTGAAGCATGAATTAAAGGGAGCACCAAATTCAAAGCCTCCCTCATCATATCCCCACTCAAAGCAACTAACACACGTGATAAGGTCAGGTTCTAATTTAGCTTTACAACAGCTGCCCCATTTAACCACGAGGGTCCCTTTGGAGTTTGACCAACTAGCACCCAAGGACACTAACATTTCGAGGCTTCTAGGGAGTTTAACTGCTGTTTTTCAGGTGGGATACTTACTGCTATCAAGAATGTAGTTTGGAATCATTTTACCTTTAAAGATTGTTGCTGGGATTCCAAACGGAAGCACGAGGAGGGGGGGAAGAAGCAGATATGGATTACAAACTCTCAAACACAGAGCTATCTCTTGTATTTAGTATTTTCTTAGAGCAGCTTAGCAAAAGTTACAAACAGGAGGAATCTCTAAGCAGCTATGAAGCAACAACGCTGTCACTCTCGGCATATCACCTTTGCCAACGCGCAGAAAACAAACCGGTTTACTAGAGATAGTTGTTCTTACAACTCCACCGGGATGGAGCGGGGCGGAGGGGGAAGCTTACAGAAGGAACCCTAGAATTTTCTGCTGTATGCAAATGTTTTCATTGGGAAGGTATTAGCTTGTAATTTTCTTGTGTAACGCAAGAAAAACTGCCAAACATCTGAGGTCAGCAGCCTTATTTCTCACGATAAGCAATTCTGCTTAGAGAGGCAAAATAGCTGTAGCAGTTGTCTCTTTCCTTTTGGGTACCAAGAATGTCACTGGGGAGCTTGAGAAGCGAGCGGCATTTACAATGTAGGCCAGTGAAAACACTTATGCTATTCCTGACACCACTTCAAAGCAGGTTATGACAAAAAGGGTGCAAAAGGAATCCAAAAGGCTGTGTTTTCTCGTTAGCCAAACTGGCATTTCACTTACAAGCAGTGTTTCTGGATGTTAATGTTAACTCAGGGGAGCAGGTAATGACACATCTCAGATAAGGGCTTTCTTATGGAAAAACTAATACCAACTTCAAAGAGAAAACCAGAGCTACCAAGTAATGCGTTTGCACCTTTGGGCAGCAATGGGAATCACTGTGCACTTCACACTGTGCCACGGCGCAGGTGGGAGCTAAGTTTGTACAAATAACACCCCCCATCTTACCTCTGTCTTTAGCTTTATCAGAAAGGAGCACCTCCACAGCCTCGTACTCCCGGATTGCATCCAGGATAATGTTGCCTTCCTTGTTGAAGAGGAAGAGCATGGGAATCGTGATGTCATCTGTGTTCTTTCCATCACCAGCCATTTGGAAGAGAGGAGCTGTGTCACTACTGCTTCCCTCATTGTCATCTGGCACAAAGGGAAAAGCAAGCAAGCCTCTGGTCAGACACACAGGCCACAGCTCGGAGCTCGAGGCTTTTCCTGCAGCTTTCTCCTGCCCCATCAGGTAAGTGAAACAGTAATTTGGTTATCAAAAAGCCAACTCGTGTACTTTTTTCCTTAACTTTTTTCATTGGATCTCAAGTCTTCCTCACCTGTAAATAGCACTATTGCAATGCTCATCAATCCCTAACATAACAACTTTCCATCTGCAGGGACAATCAACCATCCTGAGCTGTTTAGCCACGATTTCTGTGCACAACCAGACAAACCCAAAACATTCTGTCATCTTCTCAAAGGGTAATATCTGTCTCAGAGTACTGTGATCTCAGAGAGCTTAACAGCTTCCCGTCAGCTCCATGGTATCTTTGAATCCCTAAAATACAGGTTACATCTAGGCAAACTCAAAGATTTTAAGAATTTTAAAAGTTATTTACCGATAACAATGCCTCCTATCGCTCCAGCTTTTTGAATGTTTCGTGCCTTTTCAGCAAACATACACTGGCCTCTTTGCATCAGAGCAATTTTCTCTTTCACTGCCTCCGGATTAGTGATCTCTGAGCATCCATTATATGGCTTAATGGTTGCAACAAATCCTCTTGTCTGTTTAGAACAACAAAAACAAAACAAGAGAGAATTACAGCACTGGGTTTGAACTTGCAAAAGGTTCCTATGCGGTTTTGTTTCTTCAGTGAACCGAATGCCTTTGGTGTCGCCTCCTGCCAGCGCAGGCAATCTGTGCGCTGAAGCTGGAGGCTGTAGAAGAAAAGAACATAGGTATGGACAAAACACACTGAGCATGAGGGCTAGGTTTTCACTCAGTTGAACTGCTGTCTCTGGAAGATTTTCTTCCCTGAACTGCTAGTCTGGAATTCCTCTTTTGAGCTGCATCTTGCCCGACTGAAGACATTGGCTTTTCCTACTGCTTCTAACAGTGACTACTGCTTCTGTGATACTGTCTCCTTCTCTCTACATATAGTCTCTTACAAGAGTGCTTGTGTAAAGAAGAGCTTACTCTAACACTACAAGGGCTTCTGCAAGTTCATGGCTGACATGGTAGGAAAGCTTCTCCCTAAATTAATATCTTTAAGATAGGCACTGCAGATTATCTACATTTGTTTCACAAATCATACCATGTATGGATTTCATCATGACTCAGGAGCAGAGCCTGGGCCACACGCTGATAAGCCGCTCCTCTAGAAGACTGTCACTGTTGTGGTTCTGCCATTGCTGCGCCCAGTCATTTTAACCACTGTAATTTACTGACCACCCACTAACCGGCCACCCCAAAATAGCATTGACACTGTAAAATTTAGGCTCGTGTGATAAGGAAAGTGACAGACAGCTAGGAAGGGATCACATGCACATCTTCCATACCCCTGCTTTGTGTTTGGATAAGTCCATCCCGAATTGTGCTGGTCCAGCAGTCAAGACCACCCTGCCAAAGAACGGATGGGAAACGATTTGAACAGCACGAGGAGGTAGCTGTTGTTCTTTCTGCTGCTGACTGGAGAGCTCAATCATCTCCTGCATGAACCGTAAGCCATCTTCAGCATCAAGTGAACTTGCTGCCTGAATAGCAAAGAAACAATAAACAGTTTCTTCTTAGATGTGTGAGAAACTTGGGGGGAAAAAAAATGACAATTTAAGTTGTGCTTGCTTGGACCACTGCTGCAGAGCTCTGACAATAGAGAGGGGATGCTCACTGCCACTCGCTCCTAAACAAATGGGAGCATCTTGAAATGAGAGCTAGTGATTTCAGATGAGATGTTGTTAGCTGCATCACTTTGACACGATTAACCTCTGTATAATTTAATGGAAAATTAAGTTTAAAGCATGGCTGAGGCAAAATATTAATAAGCACCACCCTGCTAAATGCAGGTATGCATCCCACTTCTGGGCCTTCTTCTACTGTTTGAACCTCAAAAGTGTCGAAAATCATTGCCAGTGGGATTTTTCTGAAAGTTTTCCAACAAAAGTAGTGTCAGGTCTTACTTGCACTGCATGCTGTACTAACTGCACTCTTCCATCTTTCAGGTGAATCAAACTGACTCCCATCTTCTTCAGTATCTCCAAGTGTTCAGGATTACTAGCCATGAAATCTCTGGCTCTCAATGGTGGTTTTGGTCCACTTCCCAAATTCTCTTCTCTGCCAAAAGATTTGAGAGATCAAAACATTTTTAAAAGAGGAAAAGTTTATTCTTAAAACATAACTCTCTTGTTATTCCTCCTGCCACAAGACTAGAACTCTGGAGTAATGCGGAGTGTTGTCAAGCTTCACTAGAGTGCAACACCTCCATCAAAGTATCTTTTTTTAAAAGCTGTTGGTATTATCAATATTTTGTGGTGCAAAAAAGCACAGGCAATGTTGACAGCATCTCATTAGCTCTCATTTCTAAATTATCTGTATTATTGTAAGACTGATCTAAACCCCATTTCCCTCATACCATTGCTACTTGGTTTTATTCATGAAGTATCATCAGAGAAGTGTTTAGAAGGACAAGCTTCCTCAGAATGTCCAAAACACTTCAGAACAGGTGAAGTCACGCATTCAATCACTGCAGAGGAGAGCTGCAGAACTGTTTGAGGTGACAGAACTTAATTTTACAAATCTAAGAGATGTATTTCCTGTAATACCCAGGCTACAGTTCCCACTTGGAGCGTGTGGCTCATTAATCTCCTTTTGCTTTGAAAGACTTGCTAATTCCTGCTGGAAGTGAACTATGTCTGGCTGATGATGCCAGAGAATACAACTGATTGCTCCTGTAACGAGGCTATCTGTTCTACAAGGATACAAGCAGAGCAAGCTCCAATACACCTTGTGTATCTCCATCCATGCATAACAGACCTTATTCCACTCGCTCCTACGCTAACAAAAAGACAGACAATATTCATCTTACGCTCTGGAAATGCCCCTAGGACAGCTCTTATCCACCACATTTTTCAAAGGTTCGCGAATACTCTGAGCAAACATCGGGTCATTCGGGAAAAGAATCTGGGTGTTCGGACAGGTCCAGTCAAAGTTGCTGTCATCCAGCTCTGTGTATTCCGTAGTCTAAAAATGAAAGATACAGAACACGCATTAAAACTGCAGGTTGTGTTTCTATAAATAGCAAATCAACAAGCAGACCTACCCTTAAGTAATCCATGTACTCAGGACACGGAGCAGCTGAATGTACTGAATGTCCTACAGCCAGGGATTCCAGGAATGAAGAACACATCGCTCCTCTGCGCTGCATGGTGTAATAGCAAAAAGGGAACCGGTGTGCTACAACCCCTTTTGAGGGATACATAAATACACCGCCAGTTCTGGTTTGAAGTTACCAAACTTGTATCCACAGTTTCTAGGTGTTTGGGATTTGGCTTTTTAGCAGGAACAGCTAATCCTCTACTGGTGAATGGTACTTCCCAAGACCGCTTGTGTCATAGCTACGTGCTGGACTAACTAAGGAAAGTAGTTACTACTTCATTTGATACAGTAGTTATTGGGGAGTGGGCTGGCTGCAGGCCGTAGGCTGTTCTCTGTATTACTAAAACCGTCACAGCTTTTCATCCTACCAAAGGATTCCCCTCCTCAGGGGCCAGAAAGGCTTGGAAGTCTGAATGGGCAAGGGTGAATCTCAGTGGAATTCAATCTCTGCTTCCAGAAAAGATGACAGAGTTAACTTGCTCAGATCACTGGTTTGTAACACATAAAACCACACAGAACATGTAAGGTGACTTGGAGACGTATTAGCCTGTCCTTTGTTTCAGAAATAACCTGTTGAATAATTTTCTCACCTGTGAAAATTAAAGTGGTATTTATCTACTTTCAAAAAAGCCTATTTGCCACATATTAGCTTATTTACAAATCACGTAGTTATAGAATCACAGAACGCTTTGGGTTAGAAGGGACCTCAAAGATCAAAACCCCCTGCCATGGGCAGGGACAGCCTCACCAGGTCACCCAAACTCCAATCTTAAAGGCCCATTTAAAGGCTCCCTAAAAAAATAAGGCCTGAGAGGCTACTAGTTTACTGGAATAAACACTTTAAAGTACATTTTTCACACTAAGAGCATGACCCATAGTAGTCACACAAGTCATGCAAGCACTATGGCAAGCATCAGTGTAGTAAGATAAAACCTTTCCTGTTTATGAGGATAAATACAAACAGGATGCTGAGCCGCTCCTGCCAACTCTCTCAGAGAAGTTTCAGCTTAACGGCACTCTGTATTAACAACAATTTACATATTCCTCTTTTCTTATTAAGTTCCCCCATCAGATACATTCCATAAAAGAATAACACTCATCATTGTGACCCTCTAGCCTTTAACACATTCTGCCTCTATTTTCAACAGAACTTTCTTACTTTACAGAACCACTGGGTTGGAAAAGACCTTTAAGATCGAGTCCAACTGTTCCCATCCTCGGCTAACCCATATCCCTGAGCACCTCATCCATCTGTCTGTTAAATACACCCAGGGTCAGGGACTCATCTCCTCCCTGGGCAGCCTGTTCCAGTGCCCGATAACCCTTTTGGGGAAGAACTTTTCCCTCACATCTGATCTGACCCTGCCCTGGTGCAGATTGAGCCCATTCCCCCTCGTCCTGTCCCCTGGCTGAAGAGACCATCGCCCACCTCTCTGCACCCTCCTGTCAGGTAACTGTAGGCAGTGATAAGGTCTCCCCTCAGCCTCCTCTTCTCCAGGCTGAACACCCCCAGCTCCCTCAGCCGCTCCTCGGAAGGTTTGCTCTCCAGCCCCTTCCCCAGCCTGGTTGCCCTTCTCTGGACATGCTCCAGGACCTCGATGTTCTTCTTGTAGTGCGCGGCCCAGAACTGGACACAGCACTTGAGGTGCAGCCTCACCAGTGCTGAGTCCAGGGGCACAATCACCTCCTTGTATTACACACATTAATTGCTTTGATTTAAAGAGCATGAACCCCATTTGAACAATTTACTCTGTCCTTTTTATTGGCCTTTTATTAACATTTGCTGTTGTCAAGAGAACTGTGTATGGCAGGCCAGCACTTCACACTGCATCAGCTGCAGGAATCCCATCTGTCTCTGTCAAAAGTTCTCATGTTGGGACGAAAAGTTATACAAAATGCTCCTTCAGACCCTTGAGAGAACTTCCTGCATACTTTAAAAAGCACAGTCTCCATTTTGAAAACTCAAAGACAAAAGGTAAGTGCTCAGGGAAGAACATTCAGAGAGGGTGCAGGGTCTCCACTAACAGGAAACACGAAAAACTAACCCCCCATTAGATGTATAACCACTGCCAGACACGAAGAGCAAGGAATCAAACGTATTCCGCTGCCTAAGGCTAGAGTTTGTACAACAGTGCTTGCTACTCAATTTTAAGATTTCTCCAGGACACATGGCATGACACACAACACGAGCATCTTCCTGCAATCCAGGTGGTATTGTAAAACACTTTGTAAAGAGTAAAAATAAAAGCACAGGAACATAAGGGAATTCACATCCCTGACACCCTAGTCACCTCCCTAGCCATTCTCTCTCACATTTCTTTTGCTTGCCGGTAGCATTATTGCTTTAGAGATTAATTATGTCACTTTGAGCAGAAAAGCCAACCAGCCAAACAAAGATGAGTTTTTATGACGCTTCACAGCACTGCTGTATTCCTCCCAGTTATTTCCAAAGGTTAAGTAATTTATAAGCCCATAAATGTTCTCACATTGACACAATAGATGCCCATTACCTGGACTAAAACAATTAAATATCCCAAGAGTTATACAGCTGTATCTTGTCAAATTGACTTTGCAGCAGTCTCAAAAAAGGCCTTTCAAAATTTGCCAAGGGTTTGTGCGGTAAACTAAGCAACAAAAACTTGGGCAGGTTATTGCAAATGGTTCAGAAAAAACAGAAGATAAAGACAAAGATAAAAATATCAGTGTCTTATTTTCAAATTTATTGAGATAGGGAGTGATTTTCTTTTTTAATATTGCTGTTATTCCACAACTTTTTTACCCCCTGAAGATTCGGTGGTGCAGAATCCAGTCATGGAAATGTTACTCACACTCATATGACTGTCACTGTTAATATGATGAAATTGTTCATGTTAAACAAAGTGTTAAAACTGGTGTACTTCTTCAAACTACAATATTTTCCTGATATTTTTTCCTTCTGTTTCCTCTCACAGAAAAAAAGGAGCTGCTTTGAAACACCACTACAACTGATTGAGACGTGAGCTGTTACTTACCGTATTTTTTTTAGAGATGGTTTGGTTTGTAGTGGAAAGCCAAAGCGGTAATAGATGAGCTTCCGTAGTGAAGATATAATCTTCAATGTCAAAAATCATGTCTTCCTTATCAGCAAACAGCAGATAAAGATATTTAAACATCTCGGCCAGAAAGAAAGAGTCCATTCTATGGAAAAGATGGATGTCGTTTAGGAAGTTCCCTTTTCCCTAAAGCATCAGTATAACAAACACTCGTACGGCTCCATCTCTGAAGGCTTCATTACTGTTACTGCTGAACTTAACTCCATTAGCATTCCTTCCACTCGGAAGTAACGATGTTTGGAGGGAAATGATTCAGCATCTTCAGTACAAAACAGCATTACAGAACAAACAAACCCCTTTACAAATGTCTAGGCTTGAAGCACATGCTGTCTAAGAGTAATTCACCTATTGTTCTGAGGCAAATACAACGTTATTAAGCTAAAATTATTTTAATGTAACAAACCATGTAACTATTGAAATAGTTTACAAATGGGTAATTTAAGACCCGGTTATCAAACTGAAGACAGCTGGCTACTTAAAAGTCAATTAATTCAATTATACGAACATGGTAACTGGATTTTTTTTCCCTATAATTAGAAATAATTGCAAAAACTTTTACCTGTCTTCATGGCTTCCTGTTCGAACATCCTTCATTGCAGCAAACCCACAAGGTACTCTTGCATACTTGTTCAGGTTTTCAATGAGTGTTTTTCCTACTTCTAGGTAGTAAGGGTCCCCAGTAGCCTATGAAAGAGAAACAAACGCCAAAGATACAGGCATGCTTAGACTTACAGCTTTCATTTGTTTCTTGGTCACTCACAAAGCCTCATCTATTAGCAGTGCTGAACAGTCACCGGAGAGACTGCTGAGACGCTACGGTGCTACGTTTAGAGACTGCAGATACGCACACTGAAGCGCTTACAGACATGCAAGGTGTTAAGGCACTGCACTCTCCTTGGCAAGGTACAAGTGGCTTTTGCTCTTAGTCTCCAAGATCTCTTCGAGCGGGATCAGCAGCACCTAAATATCTCTAAAACTAAAGGCCTTTCTCACTTAACAGTTTTCTAACTCCAGGCATACAAAACAAAATTCCCAGAAGGATTTTTTGATAACCAATACTTCCATCTGGTTTACATACAGAACTTGTGCCAGTAGATGAAGTAAGCTGGAGATACACTACTCATTCTACATCGAAATAAACAGTGACAAAGTCCTAGGTGCCAGACAAAGATACCAAAAGCCAGACAAATGAAAGCTCTCTCACCTTATACAAGAAGTAAGTGCTTTCAGCAAACTCAGGCCTCAAGGGGTGCTGAGCCCAGTGAACTCTGAAGTCTGTTGTGAATGCCTAAGCAAGGAGACAGGAAAACATAAATGTGAGAATGAAAAAGAAACACAGGTTTATTTCAAACCCGGTGTCCACTCTATTACAACGCCTAAAGTACGCAACAGTGGAGGACTGAAGGCCCAGCATCAGTCTCAGGAGGCGACAAGAACCTCTGTCCAGAGGCTAAAACCTAAACCAGTACCCTTGCCCACGTAGTAGGAGGAAGATTTAAGCTTGTGTTAGTGCAGGAGCCTGGACACCATGCAGCATCTCGACAAGTGTCCAGCAAGGGGAGTTGTGGTGTGAGGTGCCAGGTTGAGAACTGCAGCACACAGCCACTGCCACAATCCAACCCGAGCAGCCTGGTGAAGGGCTGCTGCATGGGAACCACCCAGCTTTGACAAACACCGTCACTTCAGACTGACAGATTGTAAGTGGTTGTTTCTAACAGAAGAAATACCACAGGCTGCAGGTCAGTTCTGTAAAAATTTGTTAGCATGTGTATTCATTCACTCTTAGCACATGCTGGCTAAAGCCACATCTGTGATGGCTCACATTCACTACTAGTTCATAGTAGGGTTTGAATTCCTGGCTAAAGGAGATGGCATATTGGCTTAAATACAGCTAACTGAGCTTTCCAAGTTTCCTTCCTAAGTACAAAGCACCAACAAAACAACCCAAAACATCATGAAGAGCCAAACCATGCCATTTTAAAAGCACTCAAAAACAATCATTCCAGTGCTCCGAGTCCCAGTTGCCACATTAGAGGAATGCAACGTTAATTAGAATTAACAGAAATAAACTTCCACTAAAGGAAAGTCAAAATTGCAAACCAAGTCAGATGCCTCCTCTCACATTCTGGGTCATCACAGAATTAAGACACACACTTCAGCAGGTAAACAAGTTTTTCTGCAGAGAATTAACTTGCTCCAAGATTACACTTGCAAGCCTACAGATAATTATGCGCTCCTGCTTTCAAGGACATTATGCAAAATCTCAGGACAATTCAGTCTTTAGTTCCCCCCTCCCTGGGTTCATAAAGATGACTGATCTTTAGCATTAATGCTATTACATTACAAAGCAGCTACTACTACGTGTGCCTATACGAGTTTTGCATACTGAAATGAGTCAAGGTCAATTTTGAAAGGCTGAAATATAAAGCCAAAGCAATTATTAATAGCAGAAGCTTCCTATTACTGTGTTAATTACAGCATAAATAAAGGAAAAACATTTCATATCTGAAACACAGTTGTCATATATACAGAGCTGTAAATCATATAGGAACACTGATGAGCCTTTGGTTTTAACAACACATATACCTATGATTTCTTTTTAAAATAGCTATCTGACACTGCTTGAATTGAGATAAAAATCAGTTTACACAGTGAAAAAATTACCGCCTTACCTCTGGAAGAAAGTTATGCTTTTTTATAACCTGATACAGCATCTCATGAGTTTCAATAGCAGGTCTAATATCGCCCTTCAACACCTACAATTCAATAATAAAATTAACACTAATTCACTGTGCAGAGGAATATAATTCAAAGTTAGTTACACTCACTACACCCCCAGAAGATCCATATTGTAAATATTATCCCCATCAGTGTCAGGCATAGATAACAGAATCACAGGATTGTGGAGGTTGCAAGGGACCTCCAGAGCTCATCAAGTCCAACACCCCTGCCAAAGCAGGGTTCCTAGGACAGGTCTCACAGGGAGGCATCCAGGCGGGACTGGATTATCTCCACACCCCCTGGGCAGCCTGTCCCAGGGTTCCCTCACTGGGAAGAAGTTCTTCCACAGATTGATGCGGAACTTCCTGTGCTCCAACTTGAGGCCATCAGCCCTTGTCCTGTCCCCACAGACACTGAGAAAAGGCTGGCCATTTCCCCTTGTGTCCCACACTTCAGATATTGATAAACACTGATCAGATCCCCTCTCAGGCTTCTTTTCTCCAGCCTGAACAGTCCCAGGTCACTCAGCCTCTCCTCATAGGGGAGATGCTCCAGGCCCTTAATCACCTTCGTAGCCTCTGCTGGACTCTCTCCAGATGATCCCTGTCTTTTTTATACCAGGAGCCCAGAACTGAACACAATACTCCAGGTGGGGCATGACCAGGGCAGAGTAGATAGAGGGGGAGGATCACCTCCTTTGACCTGCTGGCCACAAGATACTCCACAGGAGCTTTTCAAGCAAAATCAGCGAGCTCATTAAGACTACTGTCTATGGAGGAAAAGAACCTCAGTCATTTACAAAGAACCATGGTAAAAATGTGATTTAGTTTGCATTAAAGGTGTAAATGGCACACAAACTTGGAAGTCTGTCACTGGGCTACTCAAAAGGCAGCTCCACCCGAGCATTTTCATGACTGGGCAAGGAAAGCCCAGTGAAGCAAATCATATGGACACGCTTTGCCACTCAGCATGGCCAGATAGGCACGTTACCCTGCCTCATAGCACAGAGGTGAGAGGAGGAGTATAGATACCCTCATTCAACATTTTTAAAAATCAAATTACTAAACTTGACTCATCAATTATATATCTGGTCTATTTAATTGTTTACACGTTAAGAAAATCCCCTGCACGTGGGTTTTTTAGCTTTACCTGCAATCCAGGGAAGAAAGCTAGCAAAGAATCCATCCAGGTCCTAGCATTTAGCATTGGTTTGTGAATATGGACATCAAGAAGAAGAGGTGGTTGGCTAATATATCTCATTATGGCATCGTAGTGCTGATAAACACAAGAAACATCTTGAGTTACACTGTCAATACATTTTTCAGACCAGACAGATCACGAGGGCGTTGGATTTTAATGGAAGAACCAGTACTATGCTCCCAATTGTTTCTACTTTTGGCAACATACAGTAGTTCCTAGTTTTATGAACTTGGAGGACAGTAAGTGCTACAGAGCTCTGCGGTGTTACACATGCAAGACACATCACATTTTCCACAGAATAATACACAGAAGTATATTCAGCAACCATGTGACAATCAAGTTAAGGCACATTTGTTTTGGCTGAACCTTTAAGCATACACTAAACAAAGCTCTAATTGCTTTCTCTGAACAAGAGGATTCTAAAGCAAACGTGTCTCTGGAGAAGACGGGAAGGAGGGATAAAAACCAACAAAGCAGCTGGACTTGATCACAGAATCACAGATTGGAAGAGACCTTTAAGATCATCAAGTCCAACCATTCCTGTCCTATGCTAAACCATATCCCTGAGCACCTCATCTACCCTGATGTTCTGACGTCTCAAAACCTTAAAAACCAATAGCTCACTTCTCAACTTGCTGACTTCCAATCCTATGCTCCTCAAGATAACTGCCTTCCCTGTTTCCTGAAGCATGGAGGGTAAAATCACGAGCACATGAGTCAAATAGACAGGAAACAGTTAGTAGATGTAATAATGGCAGCTGCAGGTCAGGAACGTGACCTGCAACAGGCCTTAAGCTACTGAGTTACTCCAGTTTTAATATTATGAGAGAAAAATCACACTATGTGATATAAAAAAACATTTTATGATAGAAAATGGGTTTATTGGATATTGTTATTTTCAAAAAGAAAGGATAAAGATGCTGACAAAGCTGCTTAGTGATCTTACAAATTTAGCAATCCAAAATGTCTGCTGGGCCTTCGGATCTGCTGTGCAATGCAAGACCCAGAGTTTCAATTCCAGACCTTTTTTATTGCTCCAGGACAGAAAGAAATTGTACCCTGGCTTGTAACAAGCAGCCCTTACACTGTTTTACAGAAACAGCAGCAGCATTACATTCTCCACAGTGATCTTAAAAACACAGCTTCTGCTGTACTGGAAACACAGAAAAAGGTCCGGAAGATTCTGATTTTCACTGAAAGGGCTTAAAATAGCTACTCAGGTGACAGCTCACTCCAAATCAGCAAAAATGCATCAGAGCTGGCACTAGATTGTGCAGAAGTCACAGAAATGCTCCTGAAGATCTTTTCATAGGCTTCTCAGGCTAACAGCTGACTGACAACACAATTAGTCTTAAAATGGTCTTAAAGAAGGCACAAACCTGAGCAAGGTGTTAACTTACCGTGTTAAATCTTTCCAGGAAACTGTCATCTCCCAGCAAGACATAGGCTTTTAATAAATATTCATAATATGAATCTATGCCTGCTCCAACTCCGCTATCTGAAAGCAGCAGAAAATAAGCTGGTTTTACTTTAAGTAGCTAGAATGGTATTTTCACATGGTTTCATTTTGATTTTAAAGGCTCTTTCAGTAAAAGAAAAAGCTTCCTATCACTAGAATTAAGGCACAGATGGATGCAGAGACACAATGCTCTATGACTACGCTAAAGGCTTTGCAGTATCAGAGCACATAATGATAGCAACAGACATGCATTGAAGCCAGTTGTTTCACTTTTCACTTATGAAAATATTTTTACTGGCTGCCGTACACAGCCACAGTCCTATTTATATTTTTCCTACGTATTTATAGTAGAAACTCTGAAAATTTATCCTAAGGCATTCCCCTCTCAGAATCAAAGTGAGTCAGAGAACGCTTTCTTTGCCATGAATAAAACTAGTTTCTCTACCAAAACACCCCTTCAGAGCAAAGCCGGTTTCTCCAGCCCTGAAATTAAGTCATCCTCTTGCCTATCCCATGAATATTTTTAAATCACCTAGATAAATTCACTGTGGGGATAAGAGAGGGAGTGTGTTGAGATTTTTTTTTCTTGCCCCAAACCACTTGTGGGGACGGGTTCTGAGTCAGAATACCACACACCTTTGCGGACCCAGTCTCCAGTATGGATATTAATAGTAACTCCCACTAAATTGCTGCTGCGCTGTCTCTTTTCCCAAATAAAATCAAGTGCTTTCCGTGCGTATTCCTGCAACAACAAAAAGTGCTCATTAGAGGAAATTATAAACAGAGATCCTAAAGACTGTTATTCTGTTGTCTGTTGAAACAATTTTCTGTTGAAATTAAGATTCTGTGAAGTAATGTTTCATAGAGGTTTTGAGTCTAACAATTAGAAAACTCGGCACTGCTTTGCATACACTAAATTGTAGGTTGTTCAGTCCACATTTTATATAATTAGTGATTTTGTGGATGATTTGAAAGAATGGTGCTCGTCTACTCGACTATTTGCCAAAAGACCATACTGTCTTAGGCAAGTCAAGTGTCTCTCCCAAATTTCCTGCTCAAAATTGCAGATGCAGACAGAATAGCATAACCAAATTTTAAAGATAGTCAAGAAATATAATTGCCTGAGACCCAAAGTCACCAGGTCTCTTCAGACACCTTTCCAGACAAGGCTGAGCAGCAGCTCCTTTTCATGAGCATCCAAGTTATATACACAAGAAGTAACTTGATGGTTACAACTCGCCCATCAACAACAGCTTTAAATGACTAAAGACGTACATGGGGTTTTAAGGGGTCAAGTTTTACCAAAGCACTCAACATGGGGCCAGCTAGGCTTCCACTTGGTTCAATGAAACTAAGCGAAACATCAGGCCCATACTGAAAGACTTCAACACTTCTAATTTGAAAAAGAGTGTGCTTTTTTTTGGGGGGGTGGGGAGAAGGGGGCAGGGGGAAGGAGTCAAAAGGAATACTGCTTTCTTACTACAAAATACACCCAACCCCAAAAAAATAAGATATCATGGAAAGCAAACCTCAAATATAGATGTTCCTGTGAATCGGCTTAAAGCTGCAAACTCAAGGATCAAAGTACCTGCACAAGCTGTACAGGTATCGGTTTCTGTTCCTGTTCGTGCTTCTGGATGTCTTACACCAAATTTTAAATTAACCTAGAGAAAAGCAGAGATTACCATCTTTATTTTTATTAGTGGAAAGACTTTACACTCCCTGGCTCCAGACACTACCTGTTAGATGGACCCGCTTTTGTTGTGGGCACACCATAGCTTCCTGCATGCTGGACAGGCCCCTCTCAGCAGAAGGCTCTCAAATCCAAACCATTTTGAATTAGACATTTTCATTAGAAAAATGCTGATTTACTGAGCCTAGATTTTTTCATTTACAGGACAGTTTCCAATCAAAACCACATCTCACAATGGATGGTATACAGGGGAAGTAGTTTCCTGTCATTCAAATAATATGTACTGTGCTTTGTTTAGATTGGATTAAATTGTTTGCATTAAATGAATGTTTTTAGATTACAGCTTCTTTTGCCCTCTTAAAAACGCAGATGTAAACCATGAATGTTCATTGGTTGTGTGCTAAATTCACAAGCATTTGCAAGTTGCTCTTTCACTGTCTCAGTGAGAGAGAGATACAGAAACCAAAATTACTCTCCTCACCTAATTGGTGGTGCCTGTAGTAGCAGGGAGCAAGAAATCATTAGAGAGTGATTAAATAAGATTTCTCCAGTTGCTATTTACCCACAGCAATATATAAGAGAATTTTCAGAAGCTGGAAATGTAAGGATTCAGAGAGGTTAAAACTGTAGCATGCATTATAATGACCAACTTAATAAATACACAAGTGATTTCAGATAAAACCCAAAACAACAAAAATTTTGCTGGCAGAAGTAATTCTGAATTTGGAGAAGCCAGAGAACTTACTCTTGGATAAGGGAGACCGCTTGTGGTGTTAAAAGCAGGTAAAAGCTTGTAGCCTAGCTCCTTGGCCATGTGCAGAAGTTCACCGTTGTACCACTGCATGTATTCACCTTTATCTTTCAGCATAATCGCCACTGAATGCCCACCCAAGAGACCTCTAAAGACAAGAAAAGTTATCCACATCTCAGTAGGTGCAGTCCTCTGAACAGCAGGGCAAACATTTCTACAAGATAGATGACTAGGTGCACAGCTGTGCTATGTTCACATGGCCCTAATTTTGAGCAATGCTGAGCAAATGCAGCTCCCAGTTAAAATCAAGGTTAGCTGCCAGGATTTTGAAAGCAATCCTTACTGATTAGGACTCAGTCCTAAATTGTAGAGGAATCATCGATTCATCAATATCGTTAGTCAAGAACAATGACCAACATCTTTAAAACTTCATATAGTAGGCCAAAACTGGCCTGTGTTGCTGTGGTGGTTCAGCCCCAAGCAGCTGCTGAGCACCACACGCCGCTCACTCACTCCTGCAGGAGAAACACACAGAGCCCCATGGGTTGGGATAAGGACAGTTTGCTGACAAAAGCACCGTGAAAGGGGAACAGTAACAGCCCACAGCAAATTTCATTCACACTGAGCACTGCACCAATGCAACGACTGACCCACCACACTCAAACTGTCCCAGAGCTGCACAGGAGAACCCCCTCCCAATCAGCCCCTTCTACAGGGGAGTGATGTCAGGTGGTGTGGAAATAGCTCCAGGCAACTCAGCTCACCTGTGCTGGCTGCTTGGGGAAGTTACCTCTGGCCTGGCCAGAACCGGGACATTATCCACCCCTTTTTCCACACCATTGACATCTATCACAGCTTTTAACACAATCAGGTCAGATGTACCGTTATCCTGACCCTTTGTGCCCCACACTGGGCACCAAAAAAGGACTGTGGTGGTTCAGCCCCAAGCAGTAGCTGAGCACCACACGCTGCTTGCTTACTCCTGGAGGAGAAACAGAGCCCTCATGGATTGGGATAAGGACAGTTTGTTGATAAAATAACCGTGAAAGGAGAACAGTAACAGCCCGTGACAGATTCCACTCACACCTGGTGACAACACAGAGTACGTGGTGGTAACACAGAGCACTGCACTGACAGGACAAGACAACAACACTGAGCACTGCACCGACACTCCAGCCACACTCAGTTGTCCCAGCACTGGGCAGAAGCGCCCCTTTATGGGGCAGTGATGTCAGGTCGTGTGGAAACAGCCCGGGGCAACTCGGCTCACCTGTGCTGGCTGCTTGGGGAGGTGAACTCTGGCCTGGCTGGAACCAGAACAGTTGGGCAGAAAGTTGGACTAGAGACCTCCAGAGGTCCCTTCCAACCTGAAATAATCTATTACCCCAAGTACAGAGACATTCTATCTGTTAAGTGAGATACCAAACGGGTAATATGCAGAACCGTTTCCATTAAGAGAAAACACTGGACCCTCAGCATCCAACATTTATTTTAATCAAAAAAAGCTATACCCACAGCAGTTATCTGGGGGTCAACTTGATTCAGTACCGCTGCATCAGTTCCTGCCTACCATTTTGAAACCTTCCTTAGGACAGGTGCTGAGATATGCTGACTGCCAATGGCACAAGTGTTTGCAATGAGGTGCAATACCACAGGGACTCCGCCCTGAGGACACCGAGCTAGACCCCACATTTTTAAGAGTTTTGAAAACATAACAGTTACTCACCCAAGGACTCTTATGTTGGTTTCAAAGACAGATACAACTATGTCATTATCTAAATTAACATCCTTTATTACTTTTTTTACAGCCTCTTCAAACTCTTTGGTTTTATTTAACACCTGGAAAACAAAAAGAAACCAGGTGTTTAGGTTCCAACATAGTCACACTCATGTGAGGAAGAACAAGCATAATGAATTGAAGAAACCAAACACATTTAACCTGCCTTAGATTGATATACTCCGCAGGGGCACACTGACACAGTGCAAACAGACATTAATCTTATCGCTTCTTTATGAGAGATATGAAAGAGACTAAAAGCTGCACACAAAGAATAAAGTCACTGAGAATGTACCTAAACTAGTACCCAGGGATTTGTTTGCTCCTTCCCCTGCTCCCATGCCATGACTGTAGTGCAACAGGACTCAGGGGCTGTAGGCTGTGCTAGTGGAGCAGGCCAGTCTTTGCCTGCTCCAGCCTCCCATGTCAGAGGGTTCTGAAACCAGGAGCGACATCCTAAGTTTGGTGAACCGTCCTAGCAGTCTTCCTCCTCCCAAGAGTTTTCTCCTTGTGTCTGAAGAACAGCTCAGGTATTTCCTACAGATTTTCTTTCACACTGACTTTCTTTTGGTTCAATCAATCTTTAAGAATCTTTGTGACTTATCCAATTTGTAATTGCAAGTGCCTTCAAATTCCACAAGTGCTAACCCTCCTCTAAGACAAGAAAATAATAAATAAACCACAAGAATCCATCCAAGTGTCTGGGAGAAAGACTAGGAGCTCCAGACTCCACAGTTTCAACCTTTGTGGTCCTGATGCAAATGAGCCAAGGGTCATCTCCCAGCACATCATAAAAAGGGAATGCTGCCAGAGGAAGCTTTGTGTGACTCATGCACCAAATCAGGGCAGGCAGGGTTTTCAAAGCTTTTTAGATTTGTTTACCTGGAGACTCAGATGGGCAGAAATTCCTGATTTCCAAACCCTATTTTATGATGGCAAAAGACATTAAAGGAATGAAATCCAACCCAAACCATTCTAGGATTCTATAAAATTTTACAAAAAGTAGTTTATTAATGATTTGAGCCTGTTAAGAGATGGAATGTAAGTTTGGCAACATTTCGTGGCAACCATGTCCCAGGTTGAGGGTTTTTAACATATATTTAAGTGCACACAAATACATCCCTGAAACATGTAGATGCACTTCAAATCCATAAATAATTCAGTAGGCAGTAAGAGTCATTCACCCATAAGTGAGTGTGTTGGTTTAGACTACAATGGGAAGCAAACTCACATATCTCTTTTTAAGTTGGAGCTCAAGAAAAACAAGATAAGCATCAATGAAAGGTGAAGGGACTGTTCTAGTACTCTTTTTGCAATGAACCTCAAACACCACCAGCACAGCACTTGGGAAGTTCTTACAAGCAATAGCCACTTCGAACAGGTGGCTAGAGATGAAAGGCAAAGAAAGATGAGTATCTTTTTATATAGGAATTCATGAAATAGAAATAAAATTCCGCACATCAGAAGACTTCTTTTGTTTGTTTATCAAAGTTTATCAACAGATCAAACTTACCACAAGAGTGTCCAAGGTATCAATTAAGGTCAGAGAAAACCTACAAAGCAACATTTAAAACATATTTACTATAGATCTGTACGTGTGGAAATAAAATAACTTTTAATAGTTACCAATACTATTAGAAATTAAATTCTCACAGACCACTAGCCACTAAAAAACTTCTAGTATACATTAAGTTTAAAATCAAAACACCCTACTAAGTTTCTTCCCTTTGTTAGCAAGCTGACAGAAACAAGAAGATTCCTTTACTTACTGCAAAGCTTTTGAACCTCTAAGCAAATTAAATTTTTATTTCTAGTCTCCAATCAAACCCACTGAGAAACCCCGTAGAACGTTGCAAAGTCTTTTTCCAGCCTCTATATAAAGACGTAATGGCTTTCTGTGAGTGCTGTTCTACAGAGGAAGGAGATTAACTAGGAGCTATGCACAACTGTATAACAAACACACAAGTTTTTCCATACAAAGGTGGGGGGGGGGGGGGACGAATTGCACAGCTATAGGGAAGGCTGTGCCCTCCAGGGAAATAGAACTGACCTAGCTGTCTCACCCCATCATTTTCTGATTGCAAAGGCTCGCACAGAACAGGACTGATGAGCCAACTGACAAGAAGGATTATGTAAGATATCTGATAAATAATATTATAGATGATCACTAGGAATAGAAAAAAGCATGTATATACAAACACAATAAACACTTAGACCATTCAATGCATTTAAGGGGCTGAAAGGTGGTTTTATTCAAATGATAGTATGCTATTATGCAGAAAAAGGTGATTTAAAAGAATCACCGAATTGTAGGGGTTGGAAAGGACCTCAAGAGATCGAGTCCAACCCCCATGACCAGGATTAAAAATACATTTTCTCAACACATCTTTCTCAGCAGTCATTTACCTTTCAATACCTCCAAGCAGCAGGTTTATATAGGAATTTCTAGGCTAAGGAACTTTAGTGCATAGCAAAATATAACCAAAATGGCAGGTACAATATCACAGAGTGAATTACAAGTAGTATTTAAGACAAGGACTTCAGTTTCGATTCATACTATTCTGCCTAGGGACGCTAAGCAGCGATACCAATAAAAATCCCATCAGCTATTTGTTATTAAGGTTTTGCTCTATAAACATAAGCAGCACACACACAATGTTCCCTGTGGGGAAAAAAAGTCAATTACAAACACATCCAGAGTAATTCAACTTTGTCTTTGATGGTTCAATTTAACGTGGAGAAAAACAGTCCTTAAATTTACATTCTGTTGGCCAAAGGATCAGTGCTTTGTATTATTATCTCAAAAGGAAAAATATGAAGAATTTCCATGTTTGAAATAATGTTTCATACTTTGGCAAAGGCCCCAGGCTACCACACACATGATAATCACTTGACTAATTGTGCTTTCAGAGAGCTTTCTGCAAAAACAAGGCATTTTAGGTATCACTTCAGGCCAGCATAATGGCTAACAGTTGACTGTTTTGTGCAGCTGATATTTAACCTCAATAACCTCTATTTAGCAGTCAAATTTACTAATACCAAAAACCCCAGCTCGCGTTTGGAAGGCTTTCTTAAGGAAGAAAAAACCCAAACCTATCTTTGAATCTCTTTCACTGGTCAAGTCTCTTTTTCTGATAAAGGTACAATTTTGCACCAGTTAAATAAAACTAAGTATTTCTGCCTTCATGATTTACAACAGCTTCTCCCCAGTCTCCACAGTAGAACCAATGAGAGAAATTCTGGATTTGTCTATGCCCACAGAATCTTTTTCAACAAATTTAAGTTTGGGGACATGTCAACTGAATAAACAAGTTTTATGGGCTGCAAGTTGTACTTAAGATTCCTAGATGTTTACATGAGACAACAGTAATTTCAAACACTAACTTTCCCAGGGCATCGTCCACATCCCCTCGACTTGGCTCCTGACCCCGTACTCGTCCACGACACGTTAAAGGCATGAGTTCATCTGCTGGATATGCATGTTCCTGCAGGGAAACAAAACAAGGGAGTAAGTTGTAACTGTTAGAATCGCTTCAGCAAACCCTCAGAGCCTGTAAAAAGGAAGCCCAATTACAGTCGACTTCAGAAAAACCGCATGACTGTCACAGAATCTTTGAGGTGGGAAGGTAGGACCTTGTGGTGGGACCTCCAGAGGTCCCTTTGCCTGAGCCCTCTGCTCAAGCAGGGCCTCCTACACCCAGTTGCCCAGTGTCATGTCCGGACAACTTCTGAGTATCTCTGAGGAAGGAGACTCCATAACCTCACTGAGCAACCTGTGTTGGTGCTCTGTCACCTCACAGTAAAGAAGTGTTTCCTGACATTCAGAGGGTACCTCCCATCTTTCAGTTTGTGCCCACTCCCTCTGGTCCTGTCACAGCTCCATCTTCTTCACAGCCTCCCTTCAGGTATCTATACACACTAATAAGATGCCCCTGAGCCTTCTCTTCTCCAGGCTGAACTACCCAGCTGTCAGCTGCAGTCATCTTCGTAGCCCAACGGTGGGCTCTGTCCAGTACACCTGTGTCTCTCTTGCACTGAGGAGGCCAGAACTGGTCACAGCCTCCCCAGTGCCAAGCAAAGGGGAAGAAGGATCACCTCCCTCAACGTGCTGGGAACATTTTGTCTAGTGCAGCCCAGACACCATTAGCTGCCATTGCCACAAGGGCACATTGCTGGCTGGTGGTCAACTCAGTGTCCACTGGGATCCCCAGGTTCTTTTCTGCAAAGCTGCTTTCCAGCCTGGAAACGATTACACTGTGAACAGAGCAACAGGACCCCCTTCCCTCTCACTTCCCAAAGTCTGGAACTACTAATGGCACGTCCAAAAAACCGCCACCAACTAACCCACAGAGTTAATTGTGTGCTTTCTGCAACAAGGCAGGTATGACATGACCTATATGTTCCTTTAACAGAAGTTATCACCTCAAAAATGTGTTTAAGACCTGAAGCTAACTCAGGAGTTATCAAGTGGCTGATATTTCATGCAGAGATTTGTGGGAATTATATGTTAAAGTCACTTTGGAAACATTTCCAAATGAATGTGGCACAATCAGTGACGGACAGAACTCACCTAGAAGGTGAAACAATAAATTGGTAAATCACTCTGCAAAGTGTAATGGAAAGATAACACTCATAAAAAGAAAAGCTTACCAAGACTGAGCACCTTACAAATCCTTTTTTTTTTTTTAAGACACACATTGCTATTTTTTTTAAGGAACTTATTCTCCATATTTCTAGAAAAAGCACTGTGCAAACAATCTGTACGGTAATAGTACTCTTATCGGTCAGGCAGAAGTAACAGGAGCAGCATTGCTACCCAAGTCAAGCGCACTGGGTAAATGCCTGTTCCTATTCCTTTCAGTCAACGCAAGTTTTGGAGGTTTAGCCTACTGCCAAAATGGGGTATAAAATGAGAGACAAGTTTGAAATCTGCTACTGTGCAATCACACAGAATCACCAGGTTGGAAAAAACCTTTAAGATCATCGAGTCCAACTGTTCCTGTCCTGTGCTAAACCATATCCCTGAGCACCTCAGCTACCTGTCTGTTAAACACACCCAGGGGCAGGGACTCAGCCCTCTCCCTGGGCAGCCTGTGCCAGGTCCTGACAACTCTTTCAGGGAAGAACTTTTCCCTAACATCTGCTCTGACCCTGCCCTGGCACAGCTTGAGCCCCTTCCCCCTCGTCCTGTCACCTGTCCCCTGGCTGAAGAGACCATTGCCCATCTCTCTGCACCCTCCTGTCAGGTCAGTGTAGGCAATGATAAGGTCTCCCCTCAGCCTCCTCTTCTCCAGGCTGAACACCCCCAGCTCCCTCAGCTGCTCCTTGGAAGGTTTGCTCTCCAGCCCCTTCCCCAGCCTGGTTGCCCTTCTCTGGACACGCTCCAGGACCTCGATGTCCTTCTTAGGTGAGAAGCCCAGAGCTGAACTCCTCACCATAAGAAGGACAAGGAATAGGAAAGCTTTGCTGAAAACTTTTCAGACTGATGACTGTCATAAAGAAGGATCAATCTTAAACATCAGGAAACTGGCTGCTGTCCTGTGCTTTCCAATTCTACTTCTCGTGGAAAACTAACATGGAGCAGGATAAAAAAAGTTCAATTACTGCACTGAAGCTACAAGTAAACACATTGAAAGTCTTTCCAAATACACAGCAAAAAGATTAATCTATATTCAAATATGAAATAGAGAGGAAAAGGAACATTATTCTATAAATAAACAGCTTTTACATCAACTTCTTTTGAAAATGATGGTTTGTTTCCCTGTCTACCACATTCCCAAGTATTTTGGTCTTTGCACGACTCTTTGTTGTTCTCAAGTTCAAGTATAAAAGCCAGAATCTAGATCATTTTAATACAGCTCAGATGTTTCTGAATCTCTGTGCAAAGTGTTCAGAAAAACAGATTAAAGTAGCACACAACAAAAGCAGTGTCAGAACTCAGATCTCTGGCTTAAAATACGGAGGAAAAAAAGGTGACAAAAATTCTGGAGAAAAATAGATTTAAAGTCTTACAAAATCATAAGGAACTAGAAGGACTCTGAAAAAAGAAAAGTTCACTTATTGTCTATTTAGAGTAGGAGTATTTATTGGGTCAAGTAATTTCCCAACTTGTAACTTCTCCCCTTTCAAGTAACCTCAGAGAGAGGTAGCAAGAGCCATGAGATACAGAACATGGCACAAATGTTACAGTAAACATGCTTCTGGAAAATGTGATACAAACAGAGCTCACCAAACTCTCCAGAATACTACACATTCTGCCTAAACAGCTGATGACATTTCCTAGCTCAGAATTTTAAATTCAGGGCAGCAGGGTACTTGAATAAAGAAAAAAAGAGGCATGGTGCTACTAGTGCTGTAAACCAGGAGTACCTACTGGCTTCCAGTGATTGACATTTTCACATATTCTTTCTGACAGTGAAGAAAAAAAACCCTCCTGATTACCACAGATATTGTCAAAGGAATGAAAAAAAATATATCTATCTCCAGCTTTTTACTCCAAGCTCCTATTAACAAGTGAAAAAAACCAAAAAAAGGCAAGGGAGTTTCCCCCACCCTCACATGCAAAACTGAATTTTCAGTCTTCTAGCTACACAGGTCTAACAAGCACATTAATAGAAACAGAAAATCAAACCCTTTCAGCTGGCTGTTTCAAAAGCGGCTGCAAAACTACTTAATTCTCTTGCTGTCAGAATCAAGCCTGATAGCCTAATCTTTTCTTCAACAAACAAGTCATATTTCTCTGTTTGTTTAGTGTTCAGGCATACGTGGCAAGTAAATATCCTTCTGGCTTCAAAGTTTCCAGGATAGCTGAAGTCATTCTTCTCTTTCATCTAGAATTTTCTTGCTTCAGACATAGCAAGACACCTACCAGTTACCAGTTTATCACAGGAGGAGCAGTAGGAGCATAGATCCTAACAGCACATAGAAGGAAGCAGAGAAACAGGAGGGGAATCAACTTTTTAAAAGGGTAGACAATGGCAGGACAAGGGGTAATGGATTAAAGCTAAAAGAAGGAAGGTAGGTTTAAATTGGATATTAGGGGGAAGTTTTTTACAGAGAGAGTGGTGAGGGGCTGGAACGGGCTGCCCAGAGAGGTGGTGGATGCCCTGTCCCTGGAGGTGTTCAAGGCCAGGTTGGATGGGGCCCTGGGCAACCTTGTGTAGATCCAGGCCTGGAGGCTGGAGGCCCTGTGTGTGGTAGGGGGTTGGAACTCTATGATCCTTGGGTCCCTTCCAACCCATGCCATTCTATGATTCTATGATAACATTTTAGCCAATTTTGGCCAATACATAACAGATTTTACTTCAGAATGCCATGAGAAACCTGAGAAAAGTGTTTTTCATGGAGCCAGGTCCCATTATTCCCAAAAAGCCTGATGTTTGTTAAGCTGCTATGGTGTGAAAAGCAAGAGGTAATGTTAAGAAGGAAAACCGCACCCTCTTTTGAGCCTTTCCATCCCATACTTCTGTAACTCTCCCATTCCACATTAACCTGTCACTCACAAGCTTTTATTAAAGTCTTAAACCATAATCCAGAAACTGGGACATGAAGCAAGATACTACTGTCAAGAGACGGCGGTTTGTCCAGCAGGAACTGGCGCAACTGCAGAGAGGGGTTTCTGCAGCAGCCACAGAGAACGGGCAGCAAGACTGTTAATGCAGACTCAGTGAGAACACATCTCTTATCCCATCCACATTTAGGTTCTCCTCAGAAGTGTATTCTTTATAGCATATTTGAAAGGAATCATTGCTCAAGGAAAGTCAGTGTACTCTAAGTAGTTCTTAACCGTATCTAAACTAAGTGGACGTATTGCAAGGTTGATTCCAGTGCAGAATGGCTCCCACATCCAGAACGTGAAGAAGCCTGCATGGGAAGTCACAAGCCATAGCAAAAGGAACCACAGCGAGCGCGGCTCGCTGCTGTATGACAGCCACCAACTCAGAAGCAGCTACAGTGACACCAGACCCCCTTTTTGTTCCACAGTGTCTGCTTGGAAAAGAGCTACCAAGCTGCATCTGACATACCTTACTACAGGAAAGGATATTGTACAATAAGTTTTTTACCTATAAAATAATTAAGGTCAATCTGGATCCTCCAGGACCTGATGACTACAGACAGCTCTTCCTGAGCTTTGTTTTCCTAATATTTTTAGGAGTTTGGAATATCAAACCAAACAGTTTACTAGAGATGGAAAATGTTTGTAGTTTAATGCAAGATAAACTGATTTGAGAAAGATCAGGCACAGACTGAACAGTTACTGCTGGTGGTTTCCAGCTACTGTTCTGAAAACCATCACAGCCCTTGTGACACTGATCTTCCTGAAAGTAACATATGTTCATTGCTTTTTAAAGGCTATACAGGTGCTATTTATTTTAGCTTTGGTTTTGCCCCCACCTCCTGCTGTTTCTCTAGAATGTCATGTACCACAGGTTGCTTTCTCTCTCAGGTCAGCAATAATAATGCCAAAGATATTTAACAAACAGGCATTTTACTTACCATATAGTTGCTGTATGCGTGATCAAACATTTCTAGCACTTGATTTCTAAAAAAGAAAAGAAGAAAGAGCATTAGTGGTCTGCCTCACAAGGGCCTTTAGCACTATCTTAGACAGCAAGATTTATCACACATTAACTTTGGAACATGAATTACAGATCAGGTACAGTTACTACACAGGTAAGTACAATGCAGCATAATAATTTTTCCTAATTCAGATACTTTTGTTCACTGCAGAAAGTCCATTTCTTCACCTAATGTGAAAGTAAGTATTTGGGGATCTCTCTCTCTCCTGTGTTTCCCCTTGAATAGCTGTAGATGTCACCCACACATTAGAGCTAGAGATGGAACACATTCCTTGCTCAGCAAAAAAAAATGGAATTATGTTCTGCTTGCAATCACCAATACTGAAGCTGACACAGCATAAATTCCTGTCCACGATTCAGAAAAGGACTGTAAGTTACGAGGTACACTTCTTCCTTGCATTAGAAGCCTTGGCAAATACTGAAGAAACCTTTACTTTACACATCTGAAAAGCAGTCAAGGTGCAAAACACTGCTATATAAAACAGCAGTGGCTTCCAAGCATTCCTAACTGTTTTGCTGAGGAGCCCTGCAAGGCAAAAGAGCACGCTAATTTCTGAGCTACCATAAACACAACTCACAATGTCTCCTGGTAAGACTGAACATGAAAGAGATGAGAACACAATTAAATTCTAAAGATCTGCTTTAGTTCAATAACTTGGAAACTTGAAGTAGTTTTAACTTATCAAAAGAACAGAGCATGGTGCTTTTTCCAGATACTTCACAGCCAACATCCTATTTGTATTCCTGGGACCGGCTGTAGCAGACAAAACGCCGGGGTTTGGCACACAAGTGCCATGTCCAGATGAACACTAAGGCTACAACGCTCTTCAGGGATGGAGCATACAGAAAGCCTCTTAAAACTTTTACTTCCCTACACACAATTTAGATTTGCAGGGCAATTGCTGAAAGAATTTCCGTGACCAATACGCTCTTGTCATTAAAGACACACACAGGTTACCCACCGTTACTCAGAAAGGGCAAGGTTTGGTGCCCCCCAATATACCCATTACTTGCACATGCCTGAGGCATCAGATGCGGCAGCAAGTGCAACTTATGAACACAACAATTTTAAAAGCAAGCGGTGCATGAAGTTTAACCACCTTCTGTAGTCACAGGAAGAAAACCCACAAAACACTCAACATGCAAAGCACCCTGAGAACCCAAGGTGGAAAGCCTCAGCAACTGTAAACATCACCAGAGTTAAATATCAACTCCTATCTAATGATTAGTGACCACGAGAGTACCCAGAGTGTGTTTCTTCAGCAGAGTTTTTCCATCATTATTCTGTACAACTGGCCAGGGGATGGGAAGAGGATAACGATGATGATGAAACTCCCCCAGCAATAGGGCAAGATGTGCCTGATTACACATTTCTCTATCCACACGGTGCAACACATTGCCGCCTATACCGTCATCTTCACCCTTTGACTAAAAGCTATACTAAAGGAGAATCAGCTTCATAAGGTACCTGCCCGGAGGAACAGTATAGCTCACCTTATAGACAGAAACCAGGCAAGGGCCCATATAAACATTTACCCTTTTTATGACCCCCAAACACGCACACGCTCCAGAGGAACAGCCGTAATTAGACCGATTGGCTACAGATTTACCTTTGATCACTTTTACCCATAACCACACACAAACACTGGCTGCAACCTTCAGGACCGTCACTCCCCTGCCCCCAGACCCTCCAACGTGCGCGGCAGTGGGCTGTAGGACGTGGGAGGAACAGGAGACGTTCCCGGAGAGCAGTTCCCCCAGTCCCGGTACCCCGACGGGACGCCGGTGCAGAGCAAAGCCACCCCCACCCTCCCTCGCCGTCCCCTTCCCTTCCGGCCCGGCAGTGCTCACCCCAACCGGCGCTTCTCCTCCTTGCTCATGGCCCCGGCGCCCGGGGCGGCCGCCAGCACGGAGGAGGCGGAGAGTAGGCCAAGGGCCAGGAGCTTCCACAGCCTCCTCCAGCGGGGCCCTCGGTCACCACCACCGCCGCCGCCGCCCTGGCAGCCCGCAGCTCCGCTCATGGCCGCGGCCGCCTGCCCGCTGCCGCTAGGCCCGGCTCCGGCCCATCCCGCCCCTCCCGGCGCGGCGGCCGCGGCTCTCAGTACCGACGCGCAGGCGGAAGGGACCGACACTCCGCTTTCCTGTGGCGTAGCCAAGGAAACCGCCTCACTCCGCCACTTCCGGGTTCCCCTCTCACGCGCCGCCGCTCCGAGCCGAGCCAATAGGAGCTGGGCAGAGGCGCCGCGAGGAGGGAGGGCGCGCGGGATACGTCACAACGGTGGCACGCCAGCCGGGAGGGCGACGTGGACAAAAGGAGGGGCAGGAGGGGGAAGGGGAGCGTGGTGTGCATGCGCGGTTCTGCCGGACTACAGCTCCCGGCATGCACCATCGCGCGCAGCTCGCGCTCCCTGAGGAAAGGGGCGGCGGGCGAAGGGCGGCCCTCAAGGCAGCTCCCGACCGGGGAGAGCGCAAAGCGAGCGCCTCTTTCCCTTCGCTGCCCAGCACCCGCCAGAGCTGCGTTTTTTCAGGCAAAACCCCTCGAAATGAGGTGATTGTGCCCCTGGACTCGGCATTAGTGAGGCCGCACCTCGAGTGCTGTGTCCAGTTCTCGGCTCCTCACTACAAGAAGGACATCGAGGTCCTGGAGTGTGTCCAGAGAAGGGCAACCAGGCTGGGGAAGGGGCTGGAGAGCTGCACCAGGGCAGGGTCAGATCAGATGTGAGGGAAACGTTCTTCCCTGAAAGGGTTGTCGGGCACTGGAACAGGCTGCCCAGGGAGGGGGCTGAGTCACCACCCCGGGTGTGTTTAACAGATGGGTAGATGAGGTGCTCAGGGATATGGTTTAGCACAGGACAGGAATTGTTGGACTCGATGATCTTAAAGGTCTTTTCCAACCTTGTCATTGTGTGAATTGTCTCACACACACACAGAGCGCAAACCAACCTCCTAGCAAAGGAAGGGAAGAGCTGCTTTTATTTTTAATAGCAAGCATTTTTACAAAGTTACGAGCAAAGACACAATGTGTTTCATATCCTGTCCTTTAAAACTGGCAGCCCAGTGAATTAACATGTCCCCCTCACCCCGGCCTGCTCCCCTCGGGGCACAGCAGCACTCAGTCCCCAGCTCTCCGTGAGGGGTGAGAGGCAGCTTGTTACTGTTCTTGGTTTACAAATTAATTCCAGGTAGTTGTAGGAAACGCCAAGAAAGTGACAAAAATCCACCGACTCAGTGGACTCTTACTATCTCTCACCGGTGGTCCAACATGACCTTGCAGATTGCTGGCCTCTAAACTGCTGTCACCTCTACCCAAGTCAGATCAGAGACAAGAAAAATGCTACTCTCCAACCTGAGCGTACAAAACACTTCCACAAAGGCAAAAAAGCGGTCCCCTAGCCATGAGGAACTTCGATTTAATCGCAGATCGAGGCAATGTAGAGGCTAAATCCTCCTTGTATTTCCCCTCCTACTTGCAAAAAACAGTGCACTGGTATTCAACAACTCAATCCTTTATTATTACAGGAAAATATTACCCAGATTTAAGCCTGTCCCAGAAGTAACTCAGAAGTTACCATGCTGGAAACGTTCATGCTAGATACATTCTTTACAGATACAGCTAACTCATCCATAAAAAACTTCTGTAGGAGACTGCAGCGTTCTTGGCAGGGAGATGCTTTCTTGTAGTTTTCTTCTGTACAAAACAGAGTATTAAAAACCCCTCATGTTCCCTAATTTCAGCACGGCTAAAAGAGGCTGTGGCTGCTTAACTGTAAATGTAAAGCACATGTTATAAATTTGAAGCTGCCTCTTGGTCAGTAGTACCAATTAGAAATAGCTAATGATATGTGAAAACAAAGTAGCTGACAGTGAAATAACTAATGAACTGTAAAAAAGTATTAGTTGGCTGACAGTGGTTTGTGTGTTTACAAATTAGTATTTTCTCATGAAATATAAGGAGGAAACAAGTCAAAGTACTTTTGCAAGGGAAACATCTGTGACCTTTCTCTTTTTATACCACAGTGCAGCTTTGGGGATAAACAGGAGTTGCATTTATTTTACAGCAGTGACACTGCAGTTGGTCCAGTTACTCAACAACGTTCCTCACTTATGCAGTAATATTTGCCTGTTCCTCTAGTGTCAATTCTCTTATTAGTATTATAGCATTAAATAACAGACTTTACACAGTCTGTCAAAAGTTAAATGCCAACAAGCATCATGCTCTAGGGACTTTGTTATTTTTTCCCATGTCTTTATGGGTGTAAATCCTGCAGTCCTTCCTGTATTCATCATTAATCTCTCCTGTCCTGCACTGATTATATTTACTCAGAAACAGTCTGAAACACCAGGCCAAATTTCTAAGGTGCCTTAAATGGACCTCTGAAGTGAGGACTGGAGCTCTAAAGCCCAGCTGAGTAAAATACTCTTCATTTGCAAGCTTTCCTGGGCACAGCCAGTATATTCTGCATGCAGATAATGCACATAAGCAACTGTGTGCATAGATGGTGATTCGATACGGACAGCAGTGTGCCAGCTATGAAAGCACCTGGTCTCTGTTTAATAACCGCTTCCAAAATGTGATTCTGCCTCCAAAATCTAAGTGATGCGAATACCCCATGGCTGCTTTTTGCTTCACTTAACATCTGCATTAGAAAAGATATACAGTGGTTATTTCACAATTATCAAGATTTATTTAGGTAATTTCCACACCTGAAAAGGCCTGGGTAACTCAGTAAGAACAGGAATGGCAGGACACTGAATAGTCTGTATTAGATAGCTGTAAGTGAATGTATCTTATGGTGGGAAGTAAAACAGAAAGATGCTGCTGAATGGTTATATTTACTGTAAACATTCTCATCTTTCCCTTCCATAAACCAAGCCAAAATAAAATAGCCATAAAGTGCTCTGGAAGGCTAAATAACCCAGAAGTGCAGAGTGGGACTGAGAAACCTGCTCCCATGTTTTCCCCATTTTAAATACAGCAATAAGAGAAAGAAAAAAAATAATCAGAACACTTGCTTGTCTTTAATTTCCGTCAAAACTTGAAAATAATTAAACTTGCAGAGTTTGCGCAGACTGTGGCTTTTGAGCAACCTACTAAATGAACTAGTTGGTTCTGTTCAACTACTCAAATTTTTTATGTATTTCCCATATACTGCATGCAAATACTAAAAGCATCCTTGAATAGCAACGTATGTACCAACCACCTAAGAATCATAGCAGTACTTGTCAAATTCATGCATTTAAAAATTAACTATTCCCCTCCTAAAACACCTAAGAACAGTTAAGCTGTCAGAGTAACTTTAGAGTTGGGGGTGAGTTGCTTTTGAAGCATTTGGTGGTCACGCTTTCAGGCTTTCTCCACAACTACAAAAGGTGGCAAATCTTGAGTAAAAGGTGAGTTTCCCCAAGTAGCCTGGTTTTAAACAACAGTGAGGGCTTTAAGAGAAGAAACATACCACCCATCACTCAGGAAGGAATCTGTTCTACAACTACAAGAGTTGCCAATACCTCCACAAAAGCCCCTTTATTTTTTTCCTAGCCCCAGTTAAGTATTCACAAGTAAACAGGGATTACTGGAGTAAATAATTCCTGCAGGGCTGGGCTGAAAAATGCTTCTTTACTCTTCAGAGTTTTGTTGTGTATATTGATCTTGTGTATTTTCTTCTGTGAAAGTATCTTTTACTTCTGTGCTTTTTATTTCTGTGCATGAAGATGATCCACCTTCCAGCTCCCCTTCACCCTCTCCAGCCTCTGTATCTTCTGTGACCTTTACGGTGCTGACCTCGCCCTGCTCTGGCACAGAAGGAACTGGCACATCTAGCAGTCCTGTTCTTGGGTTTTCTGCATCCAAAATGGGCACTGGGGTTGTGTCTGCACTTTCAGCAGGACTACAAATAAAGCTCTCAGTCCCTACCTCCACTGGGACGGTATGGCTCTTCCCTGCTCCTCCTTCCTCCCCATCTAATGGTTTGCCTTCAGACCCATTTCCAGTGTGTTCCTCTGGCTGCGATGTGTCACTGCCACAGCTCCCCACAGCTGTGTACCAAACACTTTGCTTCATCTCCACCTCTGCCTTTGCTGCCTGAGGTGTATCGGAGCTCTCCACCAGCCATTCTGCTCGTGCCATGCTGCAAGCCCCCTTGGACACGGGCACTGAAT
The DNA here is from genome assembly GCA_013400835.1 of Zapornia atra. NCBI lineage: Eukaryota > Metazoa > Chordata > Aves > Gruiformes > Rallidae > Zapornia > Zapornia atra. The sequence continues at coordinate 140,841 of VZTU01028880.1, forward strand.
TCATACCATCTGTCCCCAAACTAGATGAAGATGGTTGGTCCACCTTGAACTCTGTGCCTTCTGATGCATCTTTATTCATCACCGTCCACCTCACTTCAACCTCCGCGGCAGCCGTTCTGCTCATCTCCTCGTTCTCTTTATCGCGCTCCTGCAACTTGAGTATCTCACCCTCACAAATCTCCTTTATGTTCTCAGCTGGAGTATCTGCTGGTATCTCAACCGTTACCATCAGCAAACTCCTGATCTCGTTCACATCATCAGCGGATTTACAGCTCTTCTCTTCTGACCTGCTTTCTTTTTCAGGATTATCCCCATACCCTCCTTTCCCTGTGTTTTCATCTTGGGCAATAACCCTCATCTCAGGACTTGCTCTTTGATCACTGCTTTCTTTTCTACTCTCCTCTTCAAGCCCTGTTCCCACCACATTTTCACTCTGAGATAACTCTTTTTCTACCTTGATTTCCTTTTCAGCGTTCCCTAAAATCTCTGCTTTGGCTAAGTTATCATGTGGGGAAGCCAGCTTTATCTCAGCAGCTACTTCCTGCGCTTTGCTTTCCTTTTCAGCGCCACTGAGGGACACAGCATGCATTGCCACATGATTCTCAGAAGCTACCTTCTCCACTGTTCCTTCGTGTACCTCAAGCTCTTCTTTAGGGCTGCCTCCTAAATCTTTCATTTCAGTTTCAGTCCCAGGAGCTACTTTTTTCTCCACAGCTCCTTCTGGTGTCCTAAGCTCTTTCTCAGCATTCACTACACGTGCTGCTTCCATTGTGTCTTCGTTCCCCAACGCACTTTTTTCCTCTGCAGCTTCCTGGTTTATAAGCAAAGGTGGAAGGGACTCTTGTTTCCCACCAATGTCTGTGAGGACCCCTTCTTCGCTTTGGCTTGCTTGATCACCAGCCACAATAACAGAAGTGACTGCCTCTTTGTCTGATGGCTTTCTATCATCAGCATCCTTCTCCCAAGAAATTTTTTCTGTCACAATGAGTGTCTCGTCGCTCTGAGTCTCAGTGTCGGACATCTTGTCTCGGGCGTAGGACGGCTTCTTCGCAGGAGTGGTTTGTGCTGATCCTGAAGGTGTCTTCAGGTCTGTTAAGCTGGATACGCTCTCACAGGGCAAATTCAAGTTGTCCTCAAAGAGGTTGTGCTTCTTCATGATGGCAGCTTCTTTTATCACTAAATAAAACAGAAAGATCAGGCTCTTTTCACAGAATCACAGAATCACTAGCTGCTACTGCCAACCCTCTCACAGACATTTCAGCTTAACGGCACTCTGTCTGTATTAACAACAATTTACATATTCCTCTTTTCTTATTAAGTTCCCCCATCAGATACATTCCATAAAGGAGTAACACACCTTCATGTCCCTTTAAACACATTCTGTCTCCATTTTCAACAGAACAGGGCAGCCTGTGCCAGGCCCCAACAACACTTTCAGTGAAGGATTTTTTCCTCACATCCGATCTGACCCTGCCCTGGCACAGCTTGAGCCCATTCTCCTTGTCCCATCACCTGTCACCTGGCTGAAGAGACTATGTCCCACCTGCCTACACCCTCCTGTCAGGTCACTGTAGGCAGTGATAAGGTCTCCGCTCAGCCTCCTCTTCTCCAGGCTGAACACCCCCAGCTCCCTCAGCCGCTCCTCATAGAATTTGCCCTCCAGCCCCTTCCCCAGCCTGGTTGCCCTTCTCTGGACTCACTCCAGGACCTCAATGTCCTTCTTGTAGTGAGTGGCCCAGAACTGGACCCAGCACTCGAGGTGCGGCCTCACCAGTGCTGAGTCCAGGGGCTCAATCCCTGCCCTGGCCCTGTGGCCATGTTGGGTCTGACACAAGCCAGGATGCCATTGGCCTTCTTGGCCACCTGGGCACACTGCTGGCTCATGGTCAGTCTGCAGTCCCCCAGGTCCTTCTCCGCCAGACAGCTCTCCAGTCCCTCTTCCTCAAGCCTGTAGCACTGCTCAGGGTTGTTGCGTCCCGTGCACAGGTCTCTACACTTGGTGTTGCTAAACCTCAGCCCATTGGTCTCAGCCCATTAATCCAGTCTGTTCAGGTCACTTTTGGAATGACTGGCAGGGGTACGTTGAAGAAGGTAACAATGTCTTCCCGACCTTCTAATGTACATTTTGACATTACAAACAGTTAATTTTCATTCTCAACTCGTGTTTAGTTTACATTTCTTTTTGAGGGGCAGGGATTTTATCTGTGTCCAAAACGGAACTTCAATATTGACCTAAGCACTGAGTGACAGAGAACTACCCACAGAACCACAATGCACAGAGGCCACGTGTCAACGCACGGGGGTGTTTACACCGACTATATGAGTAAAAGTGTGCTTGTTACTTAATTATCACACTGCTGCTTTGGAACAGGAGTGCCAAAGAGAAGCTATTAAAACTCATGGTGCGATACAGATGCCTGCCTTTTACCTAGGGTATGAAGACAGATCTGGTATTTGATACATCAGTATGTGCCATCAGGAGTAGTTTTGCTTGCTGACACAAAAGCCAGGAGTTCTGCAGGGAATAACTGCTTGTATCAGTACAGGCTGGGGGATGACATACTGGAGAGGAGCTCTGAGGAGAAGAACCTGGGGGTCCTGGTGGGTGACAGGTTGGCCATGAGCCAGCAGTGTGCCCTGGGGGCTAAGAGAGCCAATGGGATACTGGGGTGCATCAAAAGGAACGTGGCCAACAGGTCAAAGGATGTGATCCTCCCCCTCTGCTCTGCCCTGGTCAGGCCCCACCTAGAGTGTTTTGTCCAGTTCTGGGCTCCCTAGTACAAAAAAGCCAGGGATCTCCTGGAGAGAGTCCAGCGTAGGCTACAGAGGTGATTAAGGACCTGGAGCATCAACCCTATGAGGAAAGGCTGAGTGACCTGGGGCTGTTCAGCCTGGAGAAAAGAAACCTGAGAGGGGATCTGATCAGTGTTTATCAATATCTGAAGTGTGGGACACAGGGGGAAATAGCCAGCCTCTTCTCAGTGTCTGTGGGGACAGGACAAAGAGCCCAGGAAGTTCTGTACCAATATGCAGAAGAACTTCTTCCTGGTGAGGGTGAGGGAGCCCTGGGACAGGCTGCCCGGGGGGTGTGGAGGCTCCTTCTCTGGAGATATTCCAGACCCCTCTGGACGCTTCCCTGTGTGACCTGTCCTAGGGACCCTGCTTTGGCAGAGGGGTTGGACCTGATGATCTCTGGTCCCTTCCAACCCCTACAATTCTGTGATACTGCCCTGCTATCCGTCAGGTACTGGGAACTGCATTCAGCAGTACCTTTCTTTGCTGGAAATTCATTTTTGCTGCCATTAGGTATCACCAGATCTTTTCAAATAAGAGCATCATCTCACTCCGTGGCCCAGGGGATCAAGATAAAATTAAGCTGGCATAATTATATTTCGTTAGAAATCAACAGGCTTGTGCCAAGCTGTCACTGCGAGTTTCACAGATTTAGTAAAGCCACCCTGTAATTCAGGTTTTAGGGCTTGCCACACATCTTTAGTGAGCTCAATCCAAACATCATAACCACCTGTCTTTGGAAAAGAGGGACCCAATGTCCAAACCAGCCAGGTTAGGACTCTGGGAAGCTCTGAATCAAGAGCTCATTGGCCAGTGGCCAAAACGTTACTGCTGTCACCTCAAGAACGCTCTCACCTTTCAGGGTTTCTTCAAGCAGTGTCTGATACAGAATCTCTTCGTACACGTTCTCTACTTGGATCACGCTAGTGTAATCAGCAAAAATGAACTGCTCGTACTTCTGCAGCTCCTGCACAGGCAGAGAACAGAACAGATAGATAAACATGAGGGATTCTGAGAGCACTGCTTCAACAGCGCACCTTGGAGATGCCATCCAGCTTGTTTTGTAATGCTCCCTCCTGGCTCTCGAGGGGGTCTGAGTTATGACTGAACGGGCTACGTATGTTCACTGATTATAATGCCTTTACAAACCAGTATTCTTGCAGTTCAATCCCATTTAAAAGCACCAGAGATCACTGCCATCTGCACTGTCATAAACAATCCTGAAATAAGCAGCTGGTGAGGCAATACCTCATGCAATGTTTGCCCAAGGAGGCAAATCCCCAGTGAGCACGGCAGATACAAGGTTTTATTTTTCTAATAGGTGTGTAATGTTTTTCACTTACTGATTCAAACACAACAGACTGTCTGGACAATAACTGAATCACTGCCATGAGGCAGCTACTTCATGGTTTATAAAAGGTAAATTAAGTGACCCCTGCCCACCTCTACATGAGGTGCCTCCAGACAAACATCTGGGGGTCTTCAAGCAGAAGGTCAAGACTTGACTGGGCAAGTCAGCTGTGCCACACATTCACTTGTGGAGCTCTCTGCTCGTTCCTGCAGAGGTACAAACACTAGCCCCTCATAGGAAACTAAACAGAAAGGGCTCGTGGGAAGTTTGCACCGTGAGTACTTCCCCTGTCCTGTATGACAGAGGCACAGTAGGGGACTCCACCCTCTCTCTATATATCCAGGGTGATGAAATCCTTGCTCCTGTGTGTAGACACTGTGTATCGAAGGCACTGCTGACACTCTACTAAGAGACTTATTTTTGGGACAGTAAAGAAAGTGGGATGACACACAGATAAGAGTGATTTTAAGTGTATTTTTGAAAGCTATAATCTTTTACGATCCATACTCAAAGACCTGTAGGTATAACTTGGCAAAACACTCAGTTTTAAACTTGGTTTTGAAACTGAAACAAGGTGGAGAGGATCAGCAAGAGCAGCACATCATGGGTGAGAGCCTACAGCCTCTGGGAACTGATGGACATCAAGGGGAACATCAGGGCAGAGAGGCTGGGATGGCTTAGGGCTGTCAGCTCCCAGCAGGTACAGTGGAAAGGCAAGAGGATGCATGCGTGGGCCTCAAGAAGGGTGAAGACTAGTTATTTTGAGCCATGGTGAGAAGCATCCCAGCTGGTCCCTGACACAGCTGCATGGGTAACATCTCCTTGAAACTCTGGCAGCTGCGCTTGCTGTGTACCAACCAAACTGCATGGTTAAGGGCAACGGAGATCGGAGATCGTCTCTGTGCTTCCTGACTGCTGACACAATTGCTTCCATTTAACATCACAGAAAGCGCAAGCACAGCCTGTCTGCTCACTGCTTCTGCTGCCCAAGCAGGCATTTGGCTTTGAAGGAGATCGTCAGCTGACTGTGTAAGGTCACAGCTGTGCTTCGGGATGCTGCTCAAGAGGAAAGCACCCTTTCCACAAACAATTTCAGCCTGCAGCAGGGCTGCTGAACATGAGGACAAGCGCACAACCTATGTTACAGAGTTGAGGATGTACTGCCAGGGCGTTAATCCTTCCCCACCAGTTGTTATTGTTGGGGTTTTAAACTTACTGGTTTGCACACTGAAGCCAGGGTCTTTTGCATTGTGGGCAAAGTAATCTGTACCAGTGCTTCTTGAAATATCTTCTTCCGGATAGTGCTGCTGTCGTAATCATATTGCTGTCAACACAGAAAAAAGGAGAAACAAGCCCAAACGTGTTTGGGGTTATCAGTCACTCAGAGGAAGAACTGTTTCTCCTTACCTGTAACTAGTGATGGTGAATCCCAAAGGACACCACACCATGGGTGCACTCAGGGGTTGGAGTTCCCATGCGGGTTATTCCAGCTTTTACAAAAATTCCCTAAAATCTGGGTCTCTGGGTTCTCTTTCCCTTCACTGTTTTTCACCTAGGCTAGAAGCGGCCCCCGATTGCTCTCTCCAGGTATTTCAGCACTCCATCTGCAGAGGGTAACGACTTGCGGGACAAGGCGAATTATAAAGCTAATATAAAATTACTTAACCATATCCACATCATCATCTCCAGCTGATTTAACTGCAGTTAAAAGGGCTGCACACATAAATACTTTTACAATGGTGTGCTCAGAACTACACTTTCCTCCCCCAAAATGAGCATCTTTGTTAAGGGCCACCAAATTGGCATCTCCAGCCAGATGGTAAGAGAGAACTTCTTTCAACCACTGAGATAAATTCATGGAAAATATTTTCTCTGTTTCCAACAAGGCAGAACCCAACATCTTCCTGTGCAAACGCTGCAACATCACATTTACCTTCAGTACTCTCAGCTTGACTTTTTCAATGGTTGTTGCCACTTTGGCCGAGTCTGCTTGGCGGCTTGGGGAGAAGAGCTGCTCAAAAGTATAAACTGCATTTGCCATTAGCTGAAAAATAAGAATTAAAAAATCTGTTAAAGACCAGGAATGTAAAGAAGCGTGGTAAGTGGAACCGTTAACTTAGATTGTATTTTTGAGAAGGTGAAAAGAAGGGAGAATAACAGGCCTAAAATAAATATATCAAGTCTATATATTTCCAGTGCCAAAAATTATTGTGGGAGAAGAAGAAAAGTCTTACTTAGTTTATACTGCAACACTCAGTTTGGGATGGGGAAGCCGAAAAGGTTATCTAATGCAAGAGATGAAGTAAATCAAACTACCTCAACTTTAATTGAGGTTGTTGAATTTACAGGCTGGCCCATACTAGGAAGGCTGTTAACGTAACTAAACGTTCTATCGTCAAGTTTACTCAGAGTAGATTCACTTCTGTCGTCCAAAGGTTTTCTGCTGTATCTCAGTTCTCTGAAGGCTAACACATGCAGAAATATGGCAACACATAGAGAAAAGTAAGCCCTGGTATCACTATTATGCTCTTATAGCTTCCTCATATAGATTAAACCTCATGCCACCATCCCAACCGATGGTAAGAAAGGCTAAAAGTAGAATTGCTCATCTATATCAAAAGGCCATAGACAAAACTCGTTATCCCTAATAAGGCTTCCACTGAGTCCTACCAAATTCTAATGGTCTTATTAATACAGCAGATAGTTTTTGTAAAGTAATTATTCAATAGCTTGTTTTTTAATACAGGTAATTACCAGCCAAAATCACACAGAGTGAAATAATTTCTCAGAAGATTAGGTTAGAGCATGTTCAGGTTATCCAGAGATTCATCAAAACATTAAGCCCTCTCCTCGGAAAAGACTTTTCAGGAAAAACAACAGTTCCACAAGCAGTTCCTACATCTCCTTAACGAGGTTTTGCCTTCTTTAGCCAAGTGTTTCCATTCAAACTTGCCTGCCTTCTCACTGGACAGGCTCAGGGACAGCCACAGGGAATCCACCCATATGGCCGGTTCTTCCTTGGCATTGCACGGGACCATCCCAGTTGGTATACACAGATGGCCAAATACTATAGAGGCTGCCTGCAGGCTGTAAGGAGTACGTACATACTTATGGATTAGGTACACCTTTAGTTCCTCCATGGCTGGCAATATTCTCATGAGGGAAAAGATGCAATGACAAATGTTGGAGGCTGACTTCTGTACTGACTGTGGATAATGTTAGATTGGGTCACAGGATCAGTGCAGAGTTCGGCCCGAGTCCGATGAAAAGGCAAACAGTTCACTTTCTATTTCAGTTTTTATTTGAAGCAAACCATAAACTGGTGTAGGTCTGGTGAAATCCCTCACGCTGCTTTATTTATGCCAGCTAGGCACCGTGCTCCCAAATTTCCTGGAAGTGGCCACTAGAGGATGCCAAGCTCCCAGACCAAGGCATCCCACTCCGGCCTCCACCCCAGTTAGGCCAAGCGCTACTCTTCCAGATAGGCCATGTCTGACCTTACTCCTTAATAAAATAAATGTCCATGGACATAAAGTGGAACCGCTTACTATTTCTGTGAGGAAAATACCAGCCTCTTAAAGAGAGAGAAGCAGTAGCTGCGTTTTTACATGCCAGCCTCTTAAGGGAAGAGAGAAGGACCAGCAACATTTTTAGAACAACTTGTACTTATTATTTCATGTGAATTTTGAATCATACTCTGCTCAGAAAACAAGGACACCCACTTCATTTGAGCGGGATGTATTTCCTGTCTACTTCTGCGTCTTGACTCATGGTCTTCGCTCACTGCAAGGCATTCTATTTGGCAGCCCTTTGGAATGCTCCCCCAAAAAAAAACCCCAGACATGATATCAGAATTTCATTTTTGAGTAACAGGTTGCCAGCTGACCACAGCTGTACTTGGAAGAACTGCTTTTAGGAAAGCCCTATCCCAGCACTGTGCTAGAGACTCGCTTTCTGTATCCCTAACTCCCACTCCACACAACTGGACCAGCTCCATTTCACAAGATTACCAACCATACTATCTAGTTTCTCTACTACGGATTGAAATCACAGGATTCAACTCAGAGCTAACAAGGCCAAATCTGCCTTGTGAGCTGCCGACTGAAAGATGTCTACCGGCCAGGTCTGAACAGATTCCTGGCCAGGCATCCAAAAGAATTAAAAGAAAAGCAAAATTATAGTCTCTACCAATACACACTATTGGGGAAAAAAGGTGGAGTTCCTGTTTCCTCTGAAATCACGCAGTCACTTCAGCCATTCCCATGAAAAGTGAAGTTGACGAAAGCACTTACACACAGCGACCTCCTGAGACATCACCTGTGTCCAAGTAATTACCAGCTTCTAACATGAATTGCTCCACTTTATATTAATGTGAAAATAAACTACCAAGGAGATGTACTATTTTGGTAAAATATATTTAGGATCCTGTCTGAAAAATCACCCCTTGAGAAGAGAAATCTGATGAAGTTTAGCCACCCTGCTGGTACCCACACCACTTTCTCAGGTGCTGAGACTGTGAGAAGTCAGAACATCAAGGTTTGGGGGAAGTGATGATCCAGTCAGAGCTGTTGTGCCATACTGAAAGAGCCATATTCATGCAACCTCACTGATATAAATGTGGAACAGCCCCCAGCTGTGATTGTCTTTGGGGATTTTTGCCTGTACTTTGAATGAGAGAGATTCTGGGCCTCTTGCACAGCTTTTTATCAAGATTGCTTTGAAGCACATTAGAAAGACAAACCCAACCTCTTGTCCCAGGGGAGGAAAACTAGATCTTACAGTACCTCTTGCATGAAATTCTGTGTCCTCTGAATCACAAAATCAATGTGATAGACCTTGAAGCGACTCTTGAGGTCTTGAAGGAGCTCCTGGAGGAGGTTCACTTTCAGATAGCAGGGCTCCATTTTCCCCGAGTTGAATGGCAGGTTCATAAGCTGATCCACATTCTGCATTCCAGTGGAGGAGGAACAGGTTTTGAGAGAAAGCAACCAGAGGTGAATTTTTAATAGACAATCTAACAGTGGCCCTATGACAGATTCTGGCATCCACGCTCTAGCAGCACAAACACCACAAGACTCTCTAAATAAACCAAGCACTACCACACTACCACTCAGGAAAGCAAATCCTGCTCGCCCTTGTGCTAATGGAAAAGGCTCCAGAGACATTCCTGTCTTACCTCCTTCAGCTTTGTGATGTCGTTTGTCTTCTGGAAGTCCTGGATGATTTCATTCACTTCTTTATCAAACAGCGAGCGGACTTCAGCGAATCCAGAACTCACGGGGCCCATGAGCTCCTCCAGTATGGATGCGAGAAAGGGCTGGATATTTTCAGTGCAGCACTTCTGGGCAGGCTCAGAAACAGTGGCTGGAGTGCCAGACAATACAATATTGGTTGCATTTAGGCTACTAAATATAGATACAGAGATAGATTGTAAAACCTAATCTGAACTGATCTGCTTTACAATGAATTAAATGATTCCCTATTTTCCCTGGAGTCACACCTCTGCAAAGCTGATGAGGGCGATGAAAGAAGGCTTCATGGTTTTATGAGTGACAATGAACCACCTTTTCCCACGCCCCACCTAGCCAAACTCTAGCAGCTCGGGCGCACTGCAGGAGCAGAGGAACAGGCAGCTGTCAGTGCTGGAACATACTGGGAGGTTTGCTCTGAGCATGGCCACGGTGACTCAAAGGAGTTGTATCTCTACTTGGTACGCTACAGCTTGCAGAAAGCATCCTGGTCTGGCATGTAAGAATATCATCAAAACATCCTGAGCTTTATCAACACAGCTCCTCAAATATCAGCTGGGTTTTTATTTGCCAGCTTAAGCAACATCACTTGATGTTTTGCCTGCTTTTTATGCTCATTTTTATATTGATAGCAAAACTGTAATTGCTTCATATTCATTTAAAACAACCTAAGAAGCCCTTTGGAGTCAGTACTCTTTGGTATCCTATGAATTTGCCACATAACCAGAACCTGGTTAGGCATTAGGTCAAAACCACTACAGTTTTAATTATGCTCCCGTGGCCTGTAGCTTCATTACACAACCCTTTCCCAAGTGAAAATGAAAGCCAAATGAGCAGCTCGAACTGGGACACTCAAAACCTGCCAGCTCTAGCTCCAGCTTTAGAAGACCTGCTATTTTCAGAGACACAGTGGCCATGGGTATCAGTTTCCATCAAAAGCAGCAGGAGCTCAAAACATTTCTTTTCTGAAAATTACTTTTTCAAAGCCCACAAGGATTTCAAAACAACAACATCTGGTCATTTGAGCAACACAATGAGAAACATTTTTTCAAAAATGCTCCCAAGCACAGTTGTTCCTCCACTAACCTTTGATTTTTCCAGCTAAGAAGTTCTTGGAGTTCAGAATCTGATCCATGTCTGAGCGAATGGTTCCTTCCAGAGTTTTTGCAAACTCACTGCATTCTTCTTTCAAGGCACTCAGTTCTTCTGACACCTGCTGCTGGACTAAGCCATAAGTTTCTTCTACGATCTGAACCCAAATTAAATTGAGAAGCATAAATCAGAATTGGCACACAGAAAAAAGAACCACATGAGAAACAACTACTTTGAAATCTCCTGGAGAGAGTCCTGCAGAGGCTATGAAGGTGATTAAGGGCCTGGAGCATCTCCCCTATGAGGAGAGGCTGAGTGACTTGGGGCTGTTCAGCCTGGAGAAAGAAGCCTGAGAGGGGATCTGATCAGTGTTTATCAATAGCTGAAGAGTGGGACACAGGGGGAAATGGCCACCCTCTTCTCAGTGTCTGTGGGGACAGGACAAGGGGCGATGGCCTCAAGTTGGAGCACAGGGAGTTCTGCACCGATATGGGAAGGACTTCTTCCTGGTGAGGGTGAGTGATCCCTGGGACAGGCTGCCCAGGGGGTGTGGAGTCTCCTTCTCTGGAGATATTCCAGTCCCGTCTGGACGCCTCCCTGTGCGACCTGTCCTAGGGACCCCGCTTTGGCAGGGGGGTTGGACCCGATGAGCTCTGGAGCTCTCTTCCAACTCCTATGGTTCTGTGATCCTGTGAAATACCAGCACTTACACCAAACCAGGCCCGCTTCCTGTCGTTCCTCTTTCCTTTCATTTTGGGCAGGATCATTGTCTGAAGGTTAGGCAGGAGTTCCTCCATCACAAGGTTGCTCAAGATCTATATGGTCAGAAGATTAAAATGACATGTTCACACACTGTTCTTCATCCCAAACCCAAGCAGTCGCATCACAGAATGATGTGCAAATGCAGACAAGCCCAGATGTACAATGGCTTAGCCATCCCTGGTCACCAGGAGCACTGTATTTAAGGTATTAGGTTTGCCTGAGGGAAGCTCCATCCACTTCATCTGAAGCATTTTTCACTGAAAGACTCTGCGAGACCACACAACAGTTGACGACAGATGAACTAAGACACCCGCTAAAGTTTACTGCATGGTGTTGTGCAACTACCATGTGAAAATCAATGGAGCTACAATCATTGGTATCAACCGAGCAACCAGATCAAAGACATCTGAGAAGTTGGTTTGCTGACTGCTGCTTCCCCAGACTGACCTTGTTCTGGGACACTCACCCTCCCAGAGGAGGTATGACTGACGAGTTGTTCTAAAGAGTCATCAGGCAAAGGATGCTTCAAACAGGAAAATAACTGGCCAAAAAAAGAAACATATGACTCTACCACTGTGGATCTCTGGCACCTCTTTGGGTGAGCGCTCACTCCACAACTCAAATAAGGAGATCCCAAGGAAAAAAACCCCAAGATATCAGACAGAAATAGAACCCAGAGATGTGGGTAATCTGTGAGTCAAATAATTCAGATTCTTTTTGCAAAAGTGTTTCATGTGATCCAAAAGATTCATTAGCTCCAGCCTAATTCTGAGGCAAAATGGATAAAATACAAAGCTGTTGGAGATGTGAGAAACTTTTCAAGCAATTTCTTTGGTTACTGGAAGACAATCATACTGGTCTACCACCAGTAGAATTTTCACATTGTGGAATTCACGTTGGTTAATGTCTCCCCCCAACACCTCCAGGTTGTTGAACCTGTGAAATATGTAACCTAAGAAGATGCTGTGTGACAAAGGTGCACCACAGCAGAAAGGCAGGGGGAAGAGAAATGTCAAAGGGACTTCTACATATTGAGTGTCCCTGATGGAATGTAGGAAAGCTCAGGAACAGGTATCACTGCCCCATGTGGCCAGCAGGTCACAGGAGGGGATCCTCCCCCTCTGCTCTGCCCTGGTCAGGCCCCACCTGGAGTGTTGTGTCCAGTTCTGGGCAGATCCCCCAGACAGGGATCTCCTGGAGAGAGTCCAGCAGAGGCTACAAAGGTGATAATATGGCCTGGAGCATCTCCCCCACGAGGAAAGGCTGAGTGACCTGGGGCTGTTCAGCCTGGAGAAAAGAAGCCTGAGAAGGGATCTGATCAGTGTTTATCAATATCTGAGGGGTGGGACACAGGGGGAAATGGCCAGCCTCTTCTCAGTGTCTGTGGGGACAGGACAAGGGGCGATGGCCTCAAGTTGGAGCACAGGAAGTTCCACACCAATATGGGAAGAACTTCTTCCCAGTGAGGGTGAGGGAGCCCTGGGACAGGCTGCCCAGGGGGGTGTGGAGTCTCCTTCTCTGGAGAGATTCCAGACCCATCTGGATGCCTCCCTGTGCGACCTGTCCTAGGGACCCCGCTTTGGCAGGGGGGTTGGACTCAATGATCTCTGGAGCTCCCTTCCAACCCCTATGGTTCTGTGATTCTGTGATTCTTTGATCATTTCCCTAATTACACCATCAGTCTGTCACTGCTGTAGTTTTTCTAAATTGACACCGAGTACTCTCCTCCCCCAAGAGCGTTTTCACTTCGAAGCAGGGTTCAGTGGCTGGAGAGGAGATGTATCACCCTCTTTGATCCCAGCATCTAACTAGTAATTCGGACTTGCAGATGGTTCCCATTAGAAAGCAAAGCTATTGGACTGGGAGTACAGATGACACCGATTTGGGGGAGCGGTCAATGCGCTGGCAAGCCAGGCTGTAATTCAAACGGACCTAGATGAGCTGAAGAAATGGGTGGACAAAAAATACCTCATGAAGCTCAGCAAAAGCAAATGCACAGTCCAATATCTGGGGTGGGACAATCCCGTGCACCAGTACAGGCTGGTGACAACTGGCTGGAAAGCAATTTTGCAGAAAAGGGCTTGGGATAGACAAGAAATTCAACATGAGGCAGCAGGGTGGCCTCACAGCAAAGGGCAACAGCAGGTCAAGTGAGGAGAATGTTCTCCTCTATTCAGCACTCGTCAGACCACAGCTAGAGCTGTGTCCAGTTTGGGGCTCCCCAGTAAAAGATCTTAACATGCCCGAGTGAGTCCAGCAGAGGCCACGATGGTGACAAGAGAATGGAGCACAGGACACATGAGGAGAGGTGGAGGTACCTGGGTTTGCTCAGCCTTAAGGAGATCAGGCTCAGGAGAGACATTACTGCTGTCTAGAGCTACCTAATGGAGGATGCTGAGCAGCTGGAGCCAGGTGCTTATTGGAAATGTCATGGGAAAGGAAGAAGGTGACATTACAAGTGGCACCAAGGGAAACAGCAATCGGGTATTAAGGAACATTGAGGGCAGTCATGGGAACAAGTGATGTGACCCCCAACCTTGGATGGCTTCAGGACTCAGCTGCACAAGGCCCCTGAAGTTGGCTCTGCTCTAAGTGGGGGGCTGAGCCAGCCAACCTCCAGAGTTCCCTTGTTACCAGAACTGTCCTCTGGTTCTGTGCTTCCCTTGACAGCATCACCCAACTCCGTACAGAAGAAGCACCAACATCTGGCTTCTTCAACACAGAAAGAATGAAGCGGGGAGAGACAGACTCCTGGGTTCACTCACTAGCACCCCTTTGGAAGTTTTCTTCACACTAACCACTCTGTCCGGATTTGCACCTCCTCTGCCTAGATCTAAGCTGCAATTTCTTCCTTGCCAAGCCCACTCAGATGCACCAAACTGGCCATAAATACAGTTACAGGCACATAACTGATTTGGAGAGTCTAGGCTTTCCTCTCTGTTTTTTTCATCTATGGACACTGTGTCTCTGGCCTGAGAAACCTGCCAGACCTCTCTTTCTCCTGCACCTTCCTCTTGCCTTTGGCCAAGAAGGCCAACTTCGCAAGCAGAGGGAAATAGCTCATCACAGGCCCTGCCTGTTTCTATTCCTTGGAGATCTCCGGTGTCTGAACACGTTTCCCGTGGAGGCATATATCCCCAGCACTGATAGATGCTTCCATAGGAAACCCCCATCTATCAGTGCTGGGGATGTATGCTGCATTCCCAAATTTCTCTACTTAAAGCATCTGGGTTTGGAACTACAGATCTCAGTGCTGTACTTTGCTCCATCATTACTCATCCTCATGATTCAGAGGAGGGAAGGCCATCTTTTATTTCTGGCCATGTTCGTTTGCTGGTTATAGCCCTTGCCCAGATATGTTTGTACTGGACCACAGTCACACAGCTGCCAGCTGCAGTACTCTTGTGCGCATACTGTACAGCCAGCACACAGCCCTTCATCTCTCCTGGCTGCACAGCACACCTGAGGTTGTCCACAGCCTCTGGAAAGCTTTGAAGTGCAATGTATGTCCTGCAAATCACAGAGACATGGGAACCCTACAGAAAGTGGACAAAATGCATCTCAGTGTCCTGTATATTTCTCGCTTGCTCAGCAGTTTCAGCCAAGTGACATGGAGTACATACTCCTTCCTCCCCAGCAGAGGAAAGGAGGAACAGAGTTTTGCTAAGTGATGTGTATTTGAACCCAGTTCTCCTTCACCAACAGCCCAGCATGGTCCTCATTCAAGGATCCCTGCCCTGATGCAACCAGCTGCTGGCTGAGCTGACACTGACCGCTAAACCACCGCTCAACTTCCCTTCTTCATCACGCCAGTGCTTCTTCATTCATGCCGTTTCAGCTGCGCCAGCGCTTCCTGATGTTCAACCTCACATACCACAGCTGCCCGGGCGGGTTTTAGGCATGGACCAGCAACACGACAGGGACATGGCAGGAATTTAGACAGCGGAAGCAAGAAGGAAAGGGCTCTGGCTGCATGCCACTTGGTGTAAAAACAGGAGTAACTCCTGGGCGTAAGGCAACTCACAGAAACTACCACACTGTGCCCTACTTGCTAATACACCCATAACATGTCATACCCTATTGCTGTTGTTGTTTCCTTACAGTTCCACAGCACCCCTCGAATCTACAGAATTCACAGCATCACAAGGTTGGAAAAGACCTTTAAGATCATCAAGTCCAACCACTCCAGTTCTATGCTAACCCACATCCCTGAGCACCTCATCTACCCGTCTGTTAAACACACCCAGGGGTGGGGACTCAGCCCCCTCTCTGGGCAGCCTGTTCCAGTGCCCAATAACCCTTTCGGGGAAGAACTTTTCCCTAATGTCTGATCTGACCCTGTCCTGGAACAGCTTGAGCCCATTCTCCCTCATCCTATCCCCTGTCCCCTGGCTGAAGAGACCATCGTCCACCTCTCTGCCCCCTCCTGTCAGGTCACTGTAGGCAGTGATAAGGTCTCCCCTCAGCCTCCTCTTCTCCAGGCTGAGCACCCCCAGCTCCCTTAGCTGCTCCTCGGAAGGTTTGCTCTCCAGCCCCTTCCCCAGCCTGGTGGCCCTTATCTGGACACACTCCAGGCTCTCAATGTCCTTCTTGTGGTGAGTGGCACAGAACTGGACACAGCACTTGAGATGTGGCCTCACCAATGCCTAGTCCAGGGGCACAATCCCTGCCCTGGTCCTGCTGCCACGCTGGGTCTGACACAAGCCAGGAAGAGACCACCGCCCACCTTTCTAGCTATGAGTAATCTTTGACCTGCAGATGCATTACCTCTACATTCACATAGATCACTGGAGCCAGGCCAGCACACCCTCGCTGGGCTGCACACTGCAAGGCTGTGATGCCACTTACAACAAGCACTACCAAAAACACCCAGCCTGGGTTTAACCCCATCCGTCAGCTCATACCTATGGAAATGCAATCTACAGCTGAATTTATCCTTTGCTATTAATAAACCATTAAAAACCAAAGGGAACCACAACAAAACCAGGAAAAGGAACGTTTACACCACCAAACCCCCCCCCATGAGCAGGTCTGGAGCAGAGTGCCCGTCTACTGGCTAATCTTACATCCACGCTGTGGTACGTAGGCAGAACCGCACGAGCTAATGCTGCGGACACTCTGTCATTACAAATGAATGCTGGGGCATATAGTTATTGGCATTTGGTGGAGATTTTTACAGCAACAAATTGTAGCTTGCTTGCTCCAAACCATTCCCTTAGCTTGGATGTCTGCCTAAAATAATGATTGTCTTTAGTCAAAGCAGGCATGAGAACACACCATGCTCACAGAATGAATTATTAGTGAGAAGATAATAGCGTAACGAGTCGGCCTGTCTTCTGATTACAGTTCTCTTGAGGTATATGGGTTATGAGTAAGGAGTTGGCAAGCAACAGGAAGAATAAAACATAAAATGAAACTAGAATAGCTCCATAACTTGAGGGAGGAGGGGAGAAGAACCCTCATTCCCTCCCCTGGAAGGATGGAACTCCTCATACTGAGGAATTTATTGTCAGACGTTGGCAGGAAACTTCAATCCCTGACATGATGGCACTGGAAAAGGCCCTGTTTATAGATTCTTCTCCAGTTTCTACATTTTTCAGCATTTCCAAGGTAGACTTGTCTTGAAAGCATAATCTGGTTTCTTAAAACAAACCCCTAGATTGTGAGCTCTACAGCAGGCTTTTTTCCATTTTCCCAAGGGGAAGCCAGATTTCATCAAGGAAAACACCCAGCAGCTGGTACTGAAGTAAATATTTGCTGCTGAGTGCTCGGTGCTTTGGAAACAATTTATAAATCAGGGCCCGAGTAGTGTCTCGACTGCACTAAAATGCATCAGGAGTGATGCCAGAGGGAGCAGTGGAGTTCCTTCCGCTGCCATCCGTGCTCCAAAGCTGGGTGCCCAAAGACAGACCCAGAGTTTAGCATCTCATTTCTGAGGAACTGAGGTACAGAAGATTTTGGGGGTTAAGTGTGGCTGTTTCAGAAGGCTGGCACAAGAAGCAGGTCTACTGGTTTGCTTTCTCAGGATAAAAGCTTCATTCCCAAAGAACAGGGAAGGAAAAGGAAGAGATTCTTCAAACCTCGTGCTTAGCTGCTGTTCCGTTCTTCAGAAGGCCTGATCTACGGTGGCACCAGCAGGCATTAGAGGACAAGCAACAGGGAGCTGCTGCATTTAGTAAGAAAGCTAACAGCAAAATGAGAACATACCTCGTCTGTCAGGATCAGGAAGAATGAGCTGTTATGGAAAGGTTAAAAACCAGAGCGGAGTCCGGTGCAGGGGACAGCAAGTACCTGCCCCAGGCAAACCACATTCTGCCTTTGGCGTGTGCTGCGCCACCGAGTCACCAGAACTTCAAACAGCAGCAAACGTGGCAGCAAGGCCTGAGCAAGCACCTTGCGTGTGACAATCACACAACTGAGTGGGTTACTCACCAACTGACCCCATGGCACACAAAGTAGATGTATCAGCTGTTTGTGGCAATGTGGCCACCCCTGTGCTCCTGCACAGCACACCCGTGTCAGTTCACAGCATGCTTTCTTTTGCTGCTTAGTGGGATTCAGTAAGAAGAGAGGTCCCTTAGAGGTCATCAGAAGCAGCTTGGCAGCCTGGGGCTTTCTGCTTACTCGTTTTTCTTTTTTAAAAAGCCAGTTTTTCCCCAAGAGGCTTCACAACCTTCACTACATCCACATGCCATACCCAAAGCAAAACACACACACAAAAAAACCCTCAAGAAGATATATTTTACCTCTTTTTCGTTGCCAGTTATCATTTCCCATGTCCCATAGTGGCCCTTCTCCTGTCGGAAGAACTGAATGGCTTCTAAGAATGCCACGACTTCATACGTGGTCTGCTTGAGAAAATCTAAAGAAAACAAGAAGTTACACAAAAGAGTTACCCATAAATAACCTTTAAAAAAATAGCCATCCTTTCCTGATGCATTTTCCTGTCTCATGAGCATCCCGCAGTAACATGTTAAGTCCTTTACTAAGCCTGAACGTCTGAAGGCCTTGGGCTTGCGGTGCGGTTTAGAGGTGCAACATCGAACCGTCACGCTGTGCATATGAACTAGCACAAGCAGTCCCATCTAAGCTTCCCACAGAACGCTTTGGGTTGGGAGGGAACGCAAAGCCCATCTAGTTCTAACCTCCTGCCATGGGCAGGGACACCCTCACAAGACCAGGTTGCCCAAAGCTGGGCAGCTGATAAGTTAACTGCTAAGGTAAACCAATGCCAGGCAGTGTTACTAAGGAGGTAAAAGATGAGGTAAAAGAGTTTTATGGCAGGAGCCTTGTCTGTGGCAGTCTGTGAGAAGTCATTAACATATGACAGCTCATCCCTTGCCCATGAGAAAGGTGAGATGGTACATAAGAAGACAGACAGCACATACCAGGGCCAAGAGCTGGGAGCTTCTGCTTCATTAATTTAAGATTAAGAGTTAGGGATTTACAATAATGACAGTGAGCTGATTGTGGCCAGCTGTATGCCATTGATAAATTGTTGAACCCCGAGCTAATGCTTCTCAATAATTTTTCATTAAGTTTTCTTAAGGAAGTGATGATCACCATGATTTTTCATGGACACAGACCTGGACAAAGTAAGCTCGGTGCTCGTACGAATTAAGCACAAGAACTTTCAGATAAAATTGTGCTGCTTTCCCTAAATATTTCAGGAATGTTTAACCACAGCTCTAGAGTATCTGGTTATCATCCAGGGTGCTGCTGCTGGATGGCAGCTCTTCCCAAGAACAAGGCGGTAGCCTGGCCACTCTCTGTTGTACAAATGAGACCACAGCACGGAAACACCAGAGAAGTGGCTGAGCTAGTTTGGGCTTAGAAACACTGCCAGGTAACCAGTCCTGCAAGAGGAATCACATCTCCAGCAATGTGCTCCTTCCAGGCAGCTAAAGGCTTTCAAGGTAGTCACAGCCAACAGTCTTCTTCACAAGAGAGCACAGAAAACCTCAGCTCATTAAGATTGTAACAGCAGTGACTGGACTTGTCAGACTTGGGGAGAAACAGTCCCTCTGCCTCAAAATGTGTAAAAGCTCCCTAGGGCAATGAGGCTGCTTGACAAACCTGACTACACATTTCAGGCTGAAAAACCACTTGGGGAATAGAATTGCTGTGCCTGCTATGAAACAGAGCTGCAGGATTATTCACTGAGACCTGGACAGGCTGGAGAGCTGGACAGGGAGAAACCAGATTTAATAAAAGCAAGTGTAGAGTCTTGCACCTGGAAGGAATAACCACTTGTATCAGTACAGGCTGTATCCTGAGGGGCACCAGGAGGAGTGTGGCCAGCAGGTCGAAGGAGGTGATCCTCCCCCTCTACTCTGCTCTGGTCAGGCCCCATCTGGAGTGTTGTGTCCAGCTTGGGATCCCTGGTATAAAAAAGACAGGGATCTCCTGGAGAGAGTCCAGCAGAGGCTACAAAGGTGATGAAGGTCCTGGAGCATCTCCCTTATGAGGAAAGGCTGAGTGACCTGAGGCTGTTCAGCCTGGAGAAAGAAGCCTCAGAGGGGATCTGATCAGTGTTTATCAATAGCTGAAGAGTGGGACACAGAAGGAAATGGCCAACCTCTTCTCAGTGTCTGTGGGGACAGGACAAGGGGCGATGGCCTCAAGTTGGAGCACCGGGAGTTCAGCACCAATCTGGGAAGAACTTCTTCCCAGTGAGGGTGAGGGAGCCTTGGGACAGGCTGCCCAGGGGAGTGTGGAGTCTCCTTCTCTGGAGATATTCCAGACCTGTCTGGATGCTTCCCTGTGTGACCTGTCCTAGGCACCCTGCTTTGGCAGGGGGGTTGGACTTGGTGATCTCTGGAGCTCCCTTCCAGCCCCTACGATTCTGTGATTCTGTGTTATTATTATCTTAAGGGAAAAATGAAGCCACGGTGGTTTATTGTCCCCTCTTTAAGGTGCTCTTCTTGCAGCCTTTATCAGCTGAAGCCCTGTTGTGCACATGAGGTAATTAGGAGGGAAGAAGAATGGCAGTCCTTGCACAGGTAAAGATGCTGGTGCCTACAAACAATTGTTACGTGAAGCACCAGAGAGTAAAGTCTCAAGCCCTGAATGTCAGGCAAGACCCTTCTTTCAACTCCTTCATGAAACTTCTGATGTGAGAAGCTTTGTGAGGGGTGTGTGTACACATCAAGTGCAATACAGGGATTAGACAAATGATGGGACACACGAAGGATTAACGCTGCAGCAATGCCTGAAATGTCTCCTCTGTGTGCTCTGCACAAAAAGGAGAGCTACAGAAACCCACTGTTACTTTCATCTCCGTTTCCCCCTGGCTACTGCCTGAGCACAGAGCTGTAGGGATTGTAACTATGTGAGGGCAACGAGTTGTTGCATCTGCCAAGAGCCTAAACCCCAGAATTTGCCCTTGCAGAGTCTCCCCTGTTGCTTCAGGAAGGTACATTGCACACACTGAGGCACAAGAAACACTCTCTCGGTGCCACTCCGTAGACACTGTCCCTGTTCCACAGGCATTTGGAGGTCCAGAAAGATCAATTTCTTCAAGCTCACAGAATGATCAAAAGTGAGAAAAGCAGCTGGGTAAAATCCCACCCATTCCTGCACTGCCACTGCTGTGGTTCAACAGCAAGTCACAACAGGATGCTAAAATACCAAGTAAAAGAGTTGCAAGTCAGGCTGGTCACTGCCAAAAGAAGAACATTCTCCCATGGCACCTTTAAGACAAACATAAGAGTTTTCCCTGAGATGTTAGTGGCATGTTTCATCTGCAGGCTTTTGTCCTCCCAAATTTCAACTGATTATTTCGACGAGAAGAGGGCCAGGCTTGGCTGGGAGAGAACTGCAGCTCCCATAGCCCTCCGATCATGACTCATATGTTTTCCTTCCTCACAGCTGTGCTCCCTCCTACCCAAAAGGGACAACAGACCAGCCAAAGGGCTGGATTTTGGACCTGCTGAGATGATGATGTGCCAGTGCTGTCAAAGAGTCTCCCTTCTAAAATCACCGAGTTTATAAACTGCATGCTCAGAGGAATATTTTCTCTCCATTCCAACTGTCTCCAACTCTGGAGAGAAGTGGGAAGAAGGTGCTAAAAATCCAAAAGCGATTCATTGGAATAGTTCATGGGAAAAGTATCAAGCTGGAAGTGCCATACGAGCCCAGTCACTCATTCTTTCCTATGCCTGTAAACATGGGAAAGAAACACAATTATGGCAGCCTCAGCACAAAACCAGCTCAGAGCAGAAAGGAAGCTTTATCCTTGGATGCTGCTACAGCAGCTTCATTTAGGCCATTTCATGCTCACTTTCCATAGGAGTAACAGACTGCATCAGCGATAAGGCACTGACCAGCCAGATCCATCCTGCACTGGGCTGCGCAGAAGCTGCTGGCAGGGCACACAAGACAGAGGCACATTCATGGGATGTGTCTCAAGAAAAGGCAATTGTACCCAAGCTGAAAGGAGCCGTGGTGCACGTCTTCCAGGATTTCAGCAGGAGAGAGCCAGGGCTTCTTGTAAATCAGATGTAGCAGTTTATGAAAAGGCTCAAGGAGGGTGGCTGGCTTGGCAGCGAGCACCATTGAGCTATGGCAAAGCAAGGGAAACAATGGACAAGCTGTTGGGGTAGTCCTGCTTGCGTGCGAGAGGGAGGATGGCGCGTGGGAGATGGAAGCGGGCACTGCAGCTGCAGACAGGGCAGGTGGCAAAGCCCAGCAGTGTCAGGAGCGATTGTTCATCCATCGGAGAAAGGAAGATGAGTGCTTCCCTTTCCTCAATGCCCTGGCAGGGGCTGCCACTCCAGCAAACCTAGCTGGCACCTACCATGAGCAATGCAGCTGCCCCCGCTGTCTGCAGATGGTGGAGCGTGGTAGGAGAGCTTGGGGCAGTGGTGGTTGTAGTTCCTCCTTAGCCAACTCCCATGCAAAGCCATAAAGTTTACTGGATGTCCCCTGCAAAAGGCTGGTGAGGCTTTACCAGTACCCAGACTGATGTTACGTGCTTAATCCAGGCTGGTCTCCTCTTGGAAGATTATCTGAGCAGCTTCTCCAGCCACTAATGAATACAACATCAGATAATTTGTGGAAGGCAAACCAAAATCATCTTTGGTTTTGCTCTGTTTAATTTTAAAATAAAAAAATCCACCCTGAGACTTTACATATCCAAGTGTGGAGCCTAATTTTAGTACTAGAGAAGATACTGCTATTGCTAACCCTGGATTCCTTTTACAAAGGTAACAGAGTGATGGCAATAAAGCTCCTTTTTAAAAGCCAGGACATCTGGGAGCTCCACGACTTCAGAAATCTCCCCCCATGTGCACGTCTCTCAGAGGCACAGCTGAGCGTCCGGTCCTGCAGAGAGTTGTTTGTAGGACCGACCTTCCTTGCAGCATGCAAACAGCTTAAAACCCTTTCAAATAAATAAAACCTCAAAGCTTAAGTCATCAAAGCAATGCACAGAGGATCAGGCCACCTGACACCCACTGCACTTCAAGACGTGTTAACTTAGAGGCTCCCAATCCTAATTTCAGCTGTACCCAATGGTTTGGCTGCTGTGGGACTTACAGTCTCCTAACAAGGTGCTCCAGGCTATGAGCTCCTCCTCTGTCACATCTCCTCCTATGGGCAAGGAACAAGGAAATCTTCACTTCCTACGTGCTCTCCCTTTCATCCAGGACAGCTGCACCTTTGCTTGGAGATGGATGTGGATGTTTGGAGATGGATGTGGTGCTGGCACATTGTTTTGAAGCCCCTTGGGAAAGGCAACCTCAGCATTTTTTCTGGCTCACCAACACGTCTTGCGTGTGTGTCTGAAGGCATCAGTGGAAATTAATTGCCCCGGTGAATTCAGCCTTGTCCGTAGCCATACATCAACCAGCCTCACATCACTCAAAGGACTGAAGACCACTGTGCAGAAAACTTCTACACACAGGCCTCATTGCCAGGGAGGAGGAGTGCTGCAGCCCTTCCTGCCTCTAGCTAAAATTGTGGGGTCTCAGCAAATCCAGATAGCATGGAATCTGTACTCCAACACATCCAGTTCAGACCTTGCACCTGCAAGCACTGCTGCCTGCTGTGTCCTGCAGCAGGAAGCTCAAAACCAGCTGATGTTTAATCACTTAAGATGCTGGTTTTTTCTTAATTACAGTCAAAGACAGATGCCTCTCTAACATTGCAGGTCCTAACCTGGCAAGCTAGCTGTTAAAAAGTGGGTATTTCAATATCCAGTTTAAACTAGGCACCCCTCTGACCGATAGCTGTCATGAATGAAGGTATTCAAACCCATCATTGCAAGAAAGGGGAAGCTGAGGTGGTCACCACACCACAGGAGTGCCAACTGGTGTCTGAAGACACATGGCATGTCCTTTATCCACTTACAAAAGACATAGGCAGCGAGCGAAGTCAGGAGCAGAACAGCCCGTTTCTGTAAAGTCTGTGTTTGGGAAGGGCAGGGGTATGTCCCTCCAGCTCCCAGGGACTTCAGTCAGATGTGATACCCAGGCAGCCAGAACCTTCCACCTCCCAGGGAGCAGGGGGTGGCTTTGCTGTACCCAGCCTCCAGCAGTTCCCAGTTCCCTTCAGTGCCTCTGCCAACGGGGAGTGCACCAGTTTTTTGGACACAGCAGCGGCATTACCCCGTTAAAAGCGTTCAGAGAGCCAAGGACCTGCAGTCGGGATGGTTTATGATGTGTAAAAACTATGACTATGTAAAAACTATGACTAAATGACTATGTCATTCTTCAGGACAAACTGAGTGCCCCTATTGCAACCCAGTAAACCTCCTCCTCCTGCACAGGTTTTGATTACAATTCATTTATTTGCTGTTACTAAAAGCAAAGGGGTGTATCAACTGCGGACACAGTGCTTGCCAAACCTACCAAACCACCACGAGCAAGCTAAGCTTCTTGGCTGACATTTCACAAAAGGCTGAGGCCCAGAGACATAGATGAACAAGTGTTAAAGCAGAATCCAGAAGCCTGAGCTCACAGAGCACGGGTTTTAATTAAAGAAATGCTGATTCTGACATAACGCCCATCATCTGACTCCCAAAACTCGGAAGTTATCCACCATGGCTTCATCTTTTTCCTGCAGCACTCACATCTCCAGAATAACATCTCCAGAATCAGAATCACAGAATCACCAGGTTGGAAAAGACCTTTAAGATCATGAAGTCCAACCACTCCAGTTCTATGCTAACCCACATCCCTGAGCACCTCATCTATCGGTCTGTTAAACACGCCCAGGGGTGGGGACTCAGCCCCCTCCCTGGGCAGCCTGTTCCAGTGCCCAATAACCCTTTCGGGGAAGAACTTTTCCCTAACGTCTGCTCTGACCCTGCCCTGGCACAGCTTGAGCCCATTCCCCCTCGTCCTATCACCTGAAGAGACCATCGCCCACCTCTCTGCACCCTCCTGTCAGGTCAGTGTAGACAGTGATAAGGTCTCCCCTCAGCCTCCTCTTCTCCAGGCTGAACACCCCCAGCTCCCTCCGCCGCTCCTCGGAAGGTTTGCTCTCCAGCCCCTTCCCCAGCCTGGTTGCCCTTCTCTGGACACACTCCAGGACCTCGATGTCCTTCTTGCAGTGAGGGGCCCAGAATTGAACCCAGCACTCGAGGTGCAGCCTCACCAATGCTGGATACAGACATTCCTGAGCTGGTGAGGGATTCGGCATGCAGTGAATGTTACTCTCCCCATGGTCCCCAAATTCTTCCTGTAGGTATTGATATCGATCAGCCGGGCAGTCCAGCTGAGTGGCCCCTCACTGATGGGAAGAATGTCTGTCACTCACTATAATTTATGGCATGTGATACATTGAGTAGAAATCACATTTAGTTTCATGTCATCTCAGGGAAATATTTCCTTGCTTCCTCATCTACTTGGTGGAAAGCTGGCTCAGGTGAAGGCAGTGCCCTGACATCTAGTTTGGGGCAATTTCTGGGACAAGAAAAATCTCTGTACAAGTATCAGTGAAGAGCTTTCTTTATTGTGATGCTATAAATGGATAGTAGAAGGTGGATAAAGCCACAAAATTTATGGAATTTGAAATGTCTTCAGTCTCAGCATCTCAAAGGATGGTGCTCCCACCACTTACTATTTCCACTGGACACTGCTACCTCCAGTGGAATAGATTTCATGCTAGAAAAGCTAGTTACATCGTTCCCAATTTTCTTATCCTTCTAAGTGATCCCCTTCTCACCTCAGCATCTTTTTCTTTCAAATATATTTTGATTGTTGTTTTTTCTCTCCTTAGTAAGCGGCTCTTCAATGAAACCCAGAAATTCTCATAGATTGTCTTTTTTAAGTGTAGTTCTTGTGACACAGGAAAGAAAATACACAACCCTGAACTACAAGGAGGCCACTGAAAGAGAAGGAACCTACAGGAAAGCTGGGAAGGTCTGTTTGTAAGGGCATGAAGCTACAGGACAAGGGGTGATGGGTTTAAACTAGAGCAGGGCAGGGTTAGATGAGACCTTAGGAAGAAGTTATTCACTCTGAGGATGGTGAGACACTGGCATAGGGTGCCCAGAGAGGTGGTGGAGGCCCCATCCCTGGAGACATTCAAGGTCAGGCTTGATGTAGCTCTGAGTGACCTGATCTACTGAAGATGTCCCTGCTCACTGCAGGGGGTGGGACTAGCTGGACTTTGAAGGTCTCCTCCCACCCAACACATTCAATGATGCTATGATTCTGTGATCCTCAGGAAGTGTGGTCCCTGAACCACATAAACACACAGGAGGTTCGTATCTCCTGCACTGGCACTTCACAGGAAGCTCTTGCACACTGTCAGCCGCAGGATTTGGGATGAAGGCAGCTGGAGAGCATCAGGGAGTTAGAGATGTTCCTGCAGTTGAGGAGTCATTCTGCCAATCTCCCACACCACAATTAGGGGATGCCCATCAAATACTAAATTAACATGACAAAGAAGGATTTCCCTTTCTAACAGTGATTTCTGTAGCCCAGGTTTCCAGCAGTAGCATTTGTTCCCGGATTTCGGGTAACACCTGCCTGAGAATTCTTTGCCATGTGGTTCATATAGTTTGTGTTTAATGCTGAGCAACTTTCTCATGTGAGGTGTACGAGTATTGCATCACACAGAGGACAGTGGATAGGACCTGGGGAGATGACTGAGAGCAATACGATACAATCATCATGCTGTCAAGAAGGCCAAAACCAAAACCTCCAGTTCTCATCACATTCTAGGAGCTGTTCCTTGTAAGATATTAGAGAAAATGACTTAGAAAGGCCACAGCCATCAACTCTGGATAATGAGGTTCTGAAAATTTCCATCCCCAAAAAATAAGCAAATAGTCCCAACTCAAAGGAGACTGCAGGTAAGAAAATGGAAGGGAATCCATCTGGACTCTATGATCTCAAAGGTCTTTTCCAACGTAGTGATTCTGTGAACCTATGGAGATGAGGAGAGCTTGAGAACTGCACCACAGAAAGGACAGCCTGCCCAGGGCTTATAACACAGCTACAGCACCTCTAGAAACGAGCCTCTGCTAAAATGACACACTGCTGACTTTCACAAAGTGGGCTCCCCTCATATTAGTATCCAAACTGAGGACAAAGAGAAGTTTGCAGCGCTACAGGCTTGGGCAGGGGGCTGGAAAGCTGCCTGGCAGAGAAAGACCTGGGGGTGTTGGGTGACACCTGGCTGACCATGAGCCAGCAGTGTGCCCAGGTAGACAAGAAACAGCAACCTGGCTGGTATCAGGAATGATCTGGCGAGTAGGACTAGGGAAGTCATTGTCCCCTGTCCTCAGCGTTGGTGAGGCCTCACCTTGGCTGCTGTGTTCAGGTTTGGGCCCCTCACTACAGAAAGGACATTGAGGTGCTGGAGCATGTCCAGAGAAGGGCAGCCAGGCTGGGAGGGGACTGGAGAATTGATGTTACAAGGAGCAGTTGAGAGAAAAGGGGGTGTCCAGTCTGGAGGAGGTTGAGGGGAGACCTGATCAGTCTGTACAACTACCTGACAGGAGGGTGTGGAGAGGCAGGGGGTGACCATTTCTCCCTAGTGACAAGTGATAGAACAAGAGGAAATGGTGTCAAGTTGTGCCAGAGGTGTAGATTGGATATTAGGAAAAACTTCTTCACAGAGAGGGTTGTCAGGCACTGGAACAGGCTGTCCAGGGAAGTGGTGGAGTCACCATCCTTGGAGAGCTAGATGTGGTGCTGAGGGCCATGGGTTAGTGGTGGTTGTTGGCAGGTCAGGGTGGTGGTTGGACTTGATCTAAAAGTTCCCTTCCAACCAAGACAATTCTATGTTTCTCTGATTCTAATGCATGCAATGCAAAATACAATGTGGTCTCGGAGGAACCAACCTCACAGCTCTGATGTTTTCCTGAGAGCTACGTACTATCATACTGCTCACAGATCATGTGGTCTAAAACTGCTAACCACTAACAGAAGCTAGATGAGGTCACTTCCAGACAGGATACAACCCTGCAATAATGTGCTGTATTTATAGTAAAGCAAGTTTTGCAGCACAAGTTCCCCTGGAGACCATCAAAGCAACATTCAGCAGGTTTAGCTACTTGCTCTGCAGCGCACGGTGCCTGTAGTAGAGCTGTTCAAAGCACCACCAGACAGATTATGTGGCACCTCCCATGGTGGGCATCAACAGCTTCACGTTTCAGAGTCGAAAACATGAGGGCACTGCCTTAACACACACAAAGGATCATGACACTGCTCACCTCCAACAACATCCAAGTATCTTCCAAACCAGCTACTGTATTCTTGGTGCAGGCAAGAATTTTCCTGCTGCTGAAGTTTGATGGTGGAACTCAAATACAACCCCACACCCACACTAACGAGCATCTTCACAGCTCTGAAAATAGGCTCAGGTGGTAGGCACTGGGCTCTTCTGCACCACCCCACACTTGGTAACATGGAAGAAATAACTGGCACTCCTACAGACCAAGAATCCTAGCTCAAGTCCAGGCAAGTGTGCTTCCTGGAAGAGCAAAAGCCACACCACCTCGAAGAACTGACAGCCCAGGAAGAGGACAAAGCATCTTTACCTTAAGGTAAATGTTCTAAGTTATACAAAACATTTCTAAGTTGTGCCCTGAGAAGTCTCCTGAGTTTCAGAGCGCCCCACAAGCCTCATCAAGGATACTCATAGCAAAGTGTTACGATGGCATTAATATTCCTGTGGAAGTTTATGCATCAGGTTTGAAGAGCCCACTTGGACACAGACACCTGCCGGGTCTCAGCCTCGCCACATGGGTGACAGGAGAGCTGATCCTACTAACCGCGAAGTGATTCACAGCGCAGGAGCTGCAGCAAGAGGAGCCAGCTCTGAGGCAGGCAAGCAAAGGGCACAATACTCCATCTCCAGTCCCATCTTTTCCCAGCCCAAATCATCATGCAAGCTTTCAGAAGGTCCCTCCTCCCAACACAGTGCATAAGGACTTTTCTCTTTGAGGTCCAAAAAAGCTATCTCCTCCTCAGTTCTACTTCAGTCCGTCAGCACATCGTCTGAAAAAGGCAAGAAGAAAATTCTCCTCTTTGGCTGCCCTCTCTGGAGAAGAAATGCCACCCCCTTTACAACATGAAGACTCCAGAAATCTTTCCAAAGTCCTTTTTGGACGAACGACAGCTGCTCTGCATATGGAGATATATATCCTCCAGCTTAAGTACTGAATGCCATCTCCTCAACCTTTATCAGTAATTATTCTGAATTACAGCCCAAGAGTTGGTAAGCCCTACCAGTACTATATGCGTGTAACACAGGAAAGCTGGAAATAATGATGAGTAGATGGGTAGATGAGGTGTTCAGGGATATGGTTTAGCATAGGACAGGAACAGTTGGACTCGATCTTAAAGATCTTTTCCAAGCTAGTCATTCTGTGATTCTGTGATTCAACACCTGCCTGCTGAACATAGGGTAGAAACAGGAAATGTGGGGGCAGCAAATGGCAGCCCTAAAAGCCAGAGATGGAGAAAAAAATACCTAAAGGTGTCCTAGCTGTTTGACATGGCTGAGCTGAGCCAGCTCCTGCGTGAGCTCAGAGGTACATCTGTACTTCTCTCCTGCTGAACATATTTCTTCACTGTACTTCTTCAATATATGTATTTCTCTAATATTCTTTGTTATTATTTATGTTGAAATTGGAGGTGATGTGATAGGGCTCTGAAAGTCCCCCAGCTTCCTCTGTCGTAAGGGCGATTGTCAAGATAAGGATGTGAAATCAAACCAGATGAATGGCAGTAAAATCATGAAGTGAAACTCCGTGTCTCCTAGAATTAGCTAGTTGTACTTTCCTTCTCAAGGCGCAGACTTCCCTCTATCCCAGCCCCAAGCTGTCGGGTTGCTTCACTTTTAACAACAGATACCAAGTGAAACACGGCAACTGGTAACCTCGTATAGGAAATAAAAGACCTCCTAAAATAACAAAATAGAATCACAGAATCACAGACTGGTCTGGGCTCGAAGGGACCCCAAGGATCACAGAGCTCCAACCCCCTGCCACAGGCAGGGCCACCAACCTCCAGGCCTGGATCTACACAAGGTTGCCCAGGGCCCCATCCAACCTGGCCTTGAACACCCCCAGGGATGGGGCAACCACCCCCTCTCTGGGTAGCCCGTTTCAGCCCCTCACCACTCTCTCTGGAAGGAACTTCCCCTAATATCTCATCTAAACCTAAAATAGCTAAAATAGTTAAATAAGAATTCAGAAGAAACTTCTGTTTCAGGGCATACAAACATAAGGGATTAAAAATCAGGGAATAGGAAATAATTAGAGCGCTGTGAATATTTTGAGCATTCCCCTCCTTGGTGCTGTCCAGGCAGCACTTCCCCATCAGGGGTTAGGTGGCCATTTCAGCAGTAAATTCCCCCAAAATTTGAGGTATGTGGTTCTCACCGTTTCACTAGGAAAATAGGAATGGAAAGGGAACCTGAGTTATGCCCAAGCTGCGGGTGAAAGCAGAGGGATTGTGGAGGAAAAGGCAAACCAATAAATTGCATGTTACAGCCCCCACCTAAACTGGGAGTGGCGGTTTAGGAAACTGGATTTAAAAATGGAGCCATTTCCTTCCACGCTTCAACTCAAGCACAGCTTCTCTATAAACCTGGGAAGTTTTTAAAAGTCCATATTACATAAATCCCACACTGACAGAGGTCTGACCACAGATGCTCCAGAAGAACAGCTCCCCTCAAAAGAACAGTGACCAGTCAGCAGCTCCTCACCATCAACCTAATAAAACCCCTCAACTGAGGCAAAACTGGATAGAGAGGAGGGGGCAGTTAAAAGATAATATTATGGGCTGAAAATTCTCCTCCTTGCTGCTCTTTCTGTTGGGAAGTTGATATGAAAGTGGTATTTAGATGTGTATTTTTGGCACATGCTGTTATTCTCCTGAATTAGTGATGAATCCTCAGAACTGAAAACAAAAATATAGTAATACATTGTAGGAACTGAATGAAAGTAGGATCGTTAGATGTAAGAAATCCTAATGCGGTCAGCATGACTCATTTCTTACTAAAGCCAGTAAGGCCACGTTCAGCGCACTGTAAGACCAGCTCAGAAGGAGTTCTCCAGTAGCCCTTGGGCTGGCTTTGGTCTCAGCACATTTGGCACCTCAAACATTTCTTTTTGAGGTTTACTGAGCCAGAAAAGGCTGCACAGTGGCCCTGGGGAAAGGCAGCAAGTGCCCTACAGTGTTAAGGAACAGCCAAGTGAAATGAAGGTTGAAAATCCATGAAGCCCTATACCCAGAGAACTGCATGTTCCTCTCTGTACACGGGGTCATCTTTATCAGGAGCCATTGCTAGGTCGGTATTGCTCTACATTGTATTTTACTTGACTCCTCTGCATGTGTTGGCAAATATTCTGCTGCAAAGAACATCCTTTGGCTGACCTGCTTTAGGCGTCTATTTTACCCTATGCAGCACTACAGGCTTGGGGGGGACTGGCTGGAGAGATGTCAGTCAGAGAAGGACCTGAGGGTGTTGGGTAACTGCTGACTGACCATGAGCCAGCAGTGTGCCCGGGTGGCCAAGAAGGCCAAGGGCATCCTGGCTTGTGTCAGACACAGTTGGGCCAGGGCAGGGAATGTGCCCCTGGACTCGGTACTGGTGAGGCCACCTCAACTGCTGGGTCCAGTTCTGGGCCACTCACAGAAGGACATCGAGGTCCTGGAGCGTGTCCAGAGAAGGGCAACCAGGCTGGGGAAGGGGCTGGAGAGCAAACCTTCTGAGGAGCAGCTGAGGGTGCTGGGGGTGTTCAGCATGGAGTAGAGGAGGCTGAGGGGAGACCTTATCACCGCCTACAGTTACCTGACAGGAGGGTGTAGAGAGGTGGACAATGGTCTCTTCAGCCAGGTGACAGGACGAGGGGGAATGGGCTCAGGCTGTGCCAGGGCAGGGTCAGATCAGACGTTAGGGAAAAGTTCTTCCCCAAAAGGGCTGTCAGGCACTGGCACAGGCTGCCCAGGGAGGGGGCTGAGTCCCTGCCCCTGGGTGTGTTTAACAGACAGGTAGATGAGGTGCTCAGGGATATGGATTAGCACAGGACAGGAATGGTTGGACTCAATGATTTTAAAGGTCTTTTCCAACCTGGTGATTCTGTGATTCTAGCATTCTGTGATCTCAAGACCTCCCCTCAGTGTTGCCTTTCTCTATGTCACTTAGCCAACGCACACACCCGTTTCATTTACCATGTTCACTTATCAAAGCCCAAAGGCTCTGAGACCAGCAGATTGGCCTGTTACAATGTTTCCTATCCTAGCCCTTCATAATAAATTCCCTGAGAAGGGAAGCAGGTGTTTCAGGGCTGCACACACCATGTTCTGTAATTCAGCCTCCCGGGTGTCTCTAATTGCAAAACTCTTGGTAAAGAATGGACAGTTTGGAGGGAAGGAAGCTGCTTGATGGAGCTTCTGAGATAAGGGCCAAGATGAGATAGTAGCCCCTCTGTAAGTGAGTTTGCAAATGTGCAGTAATTATTTTATCTCCCGGCAGCACAGTCAGACAGTTGTTAACCTTCACAGGAGAAGGGTCACACGCGGGGTGGCAAAAGGCCATTCTGAAAGGTATTTGACTCCAACTCAGGCAGGAAAGGGAATGCACTGCAAGAATGGATGATGTTAGAGCAGCCCAATGGCCGATGCTCTCACTCTGTCCTTCCCCACCTGCCCAACTGGCAGCAGGACCAGACCTATGTTCCCCCCAGCAGTAGCTCTCAGACGCCCCCATCTCTTCCGTAGCTGGATTGGATCTGTGGTCCCTCCAGTACTGGTCCCAGTCCTGTGGTGTCTCTGGCTGCTGGCTCCCACAACTCCTCTCTTACTTGCCAGATAGTCCAGCTTGAAGTTTGCTACTGAGCGCAGCCCACATACACACAGGGCAGGTGGAAGCTCCTCAGGAGAGCTCTCTGGCCCCACCAGACAAGGAGCCCTGAGCTCTCTGCTCCCTTCATCGCTGACACTGGGACCTCTCACACACACGTCTCCAGACACCTCAAACCCGTGGAGTCCCTAGGACCCCGTGGAGCCCCCAGGGAGCCCCTAGGACCCCGTGGAGCCCCCAGGACCCCGTGGCTCCTTCTTTACTTCCTGGCACTTAGACCCCGACATGGAACAGAGAGCACCTTCCCCCTGGCAAAGAGTTACAAGGGGAGGTTAGTACCAAGACAGCACACACCATGGGGATCACGGGAGGGGCTTGGCTGGGCAAGCACACCGGACTGACCCACACTGTCCCCTTTTATCTCTGTTATCCCTCACTTGTTCCTCTTCAATCCACTTTGATCCGAAAGCATCAGGAAAGCCAACTTGCAAAGGACAAAGCGGGAGCTGCCCAGGTGACTCACAGAACTCAGATGAACTGTACACGGATTAATCTGTCAGTCAGCTTCCACAGTTGGGGCAATTCACAGCATCTCAGCGGTTGGGGCTGGTTGTGCTGAAATATTTTTAAAGCCAGGACTGGTTAGGTCTGGATTGGCTTAGACACATTTTAAAGGGTTAAATACGCTTCATCCGAACTGTACTCAAGGGAAGTGCAAAACTGCTACACATCCTAACGAAGGAAATCACTGCAAACCTTCATCAGTTAGGACAAAGGGTGGGCAAAGACAATAGGAAAATTGGGGCAAGGGGAGGAAAACCCACAGTGGGTACATCAAAATGCATGAAGATGATTAAGGGCCTGGAGCATCTCCCCTACGAGGAAAGGCTGAGTGACCTGGAGCTGTTCAGCCTGGAGAAAAGAAGCCTGAGAGGGAAACTGATCAGTGTTTATCAATATCTCAAGTGTGGGACACAGGGGGAGATGGCCAGCCTCTTCTCAGTGTCTGTGGGGACAGGACAAGGGGCGATGGCCTCAAGTTGGAGCACAGGGAGTTCTGCACCAATATGGAAAGAACTTCCCAGTGAGGGTGAGGGAGCCCTGGGACAGGCTGCCTAGGGGGCTGTGGAGTCTCCTTCTCTGGAGAGATTCCAGCCCCATCTGGATACCTCCCTGTGTGACCTGTCCTAGGGACCCTGCTTTGGCAGGGGGGTTAGACCAAATGATCTCTGGAGCTCCCTTCCAACCCCTACAATTCTGTGATTCTGTAACTGCAAGCAGTGATTGCTGCTTTTGTAATTATCCTCCTGACCCTGAGTGAGTTCTGACCAGAAAACCCAGAAACACAGGCTGGACCAGTTCTTTAGAACAGAGGGATGCTAAAGAGAGGAAAATAGCTGAATGCGAAGGCGTTGCCCATCGCAAGACCACAGGCTGATTCACTCCAGCTTTCCGTGCGGCGAGAGACAGCACTTCATTCTGCTTCCTGGGAGAAAACAGACTCTAACAGAAAACTCCTCCCAAGTTTTGGGCTAAAGCCCAGTGCGATACATTCCCTTCCAGAAGTGGCAAATTATAGAAAACACAGAAAGGCAACTTCTGATCAGACATTACATCTGTCTTTCTCCTGCCCTTGCCAAAACTAACCTGGCAAAAGTTAACTGCACTTTTTGGAAGAGGTGGGGGGAGCGCTGCCTTGGCCGTGGCTCCTTACCCCACTAACTTATATTTCACAGTCGAACTCGAAGGATTTTTCACCTTCCTTCTCTCCTCTCAATTTTCTCTTCTAATTAATGACCACACAGCCAATTCTTACACCGCGAGCCGTATCACCTGAGGTATTGCCGCACGCGCCTCTCACTGGGTCACACTGTTTGGGCACCTGGTTTTTGCAGGCAGCTTTGTCTGCAAAGGTGGCTTTATAAAAGCATTAATGAATTGACATAATGAATGACATCTTTCAGCCATGTGAGAGTGAATAGAACTCAATATGAAGCTCTTGGAAACAAACCCCTGAAGATGACCACTGCGAAGGTTTCTGGGGTGCTCACCAGTCATCGCGTTTCCGTTCCCAGCCCCTTCTAGGAGAGGGTGTAACTCCCAGAAATCCAGAAAATAGGGGCACCCGTTTCCCAGCTGTGAAAACCCACTCATTTCTACCCAATGTCTTACTTCAGACTGTCCTTATCTACTGATGGGTTTGCTGAGCAGAAATAATGTGACAGAAAGGATGAGCCTTGGAGAAGACACTCCAATGTCACAGAATCATAGAATGGTCTGCATTGGAAGGGGCACCCAAGGATCTCAGAGTTCCAACCCCCCTGCCACAGGCAGGGACAACAACCTCCAGGCCTGGATCTATACAAGGTTGAACAGGGACCCAGACAACCTGGCCTTGAACACCCCCAGGGATAGAGCACCCACCCCCTCTCTGGGCAGCCCCTTCCAGCCCCTCACCACTCTCTCTGGAAAGAACTTCCCCCTAATAGCTCATCTACCCCTTCCCTCCTTCAGCTTCACTCCATCCCCCTTGTCCTGCCAGTCTCTGCCCTTTGAACAAGCTGATTCCCCTCCTGTTTCTCTGCTCCCTTCAGGGACGGGAAGGCTGCAATGAGGTCCCCTTGCAGCCTTCTCTTCTCCAGGCTGGACAAGCCCAGCTCCCTCACCCTCTCTTTGTAGGGGAGGGTCACTGAGCATCTTCTGTCAGACAAAATCTGACCTTAGTAAAAGCTGAGAGAAATCCTGGAACAGATGTGCACATGAGCAATAGCTGAGCCATATGAAATATAATCAAAAACAGACGTACAGACACTGGAGATGGAAAAGACCTATTAGATCATCGAGTTCCAGCTTCTGCCAATTCAGAATTGGCCCCTAGAGTGATGTGCTGAACTTTAAGAAAAAACAAGGTGCCAAAAGCTTTGTCAAGCCTGTTGCACTTGCTCCAGAAGTGAGAAATGAAAAACCCAGACCTAACGAACAGGCTTCATGTCATGGAGGACAAACAAGTGCCAGGAAAACTTGATTGTGTCCCATCTCCTCACCAAGCCCTGGTGAGGAACAAAGGGGTGACTTTCCAAAGTCTGAGGCACCTTCATACCATATGACCACCGCAGCTAAAACCAGGCTAGCCAGAATCAAAACTTTGCCCTCGGGCACGCTGTGGGAATTCAGGTTCCTCTGGCAGCTATACAGGGAGTATTTATTGGGACTCAAGCTGTTTGGAAGTGCCAAGTGAAGGCCTCCAACCTACATCAATCTAGCCATGAAATAAGACTCTGCAGCCCCCGTGACTGGATATTTGCTTACCAGGGTGTTTCAGCGCTCAGCCTCTCCACACCTACCCACATTTGCATGGGAGCTGCTTCCTCATGGTTTGTACAAGGCTAGAAGGGCGCACGGCATCTCACCACCTACAGCATGGCTTGGGAACAAGCTGGAGAGGGGGACCACTGAGAGTCAGGGGAGTGTATACCCCTGGCTGCCACTGGTGTCAAGAGTCCTGCATGTCCTGTGATATAGGCACCAAGTACCACCGAGTACCAGATGTGTAACTGCATGTCTTAGGAAGCTGTCCAGAAATACAGTAATGCGTGTTTTCATCACAGGAATGGTGTCCTAAAAGAGGCCAGGAAGGCCTCTGGCAGTGGAGACAAAGGAAAGGATCTGGCAGTTGAGAAGGATCTGGGGAGGATAGTGTGACACAGCTGGCTGAGGGCAATGGGGTGAAGCTGATGGCCAGAAGAAAGAAGCAACAGCTAAAAAAACTCATTGGGAGCCACTTCTGTGAGTAAAAGTGACTGTCCACAGACCAAGCTCTCAATTTTTTTATCCAGAAGCACGAGCTCCAGACTGAGCTGAGATTGCTGGAGAAGTTCCCAAATGCTCCCATCTCCCACCAAGGGCAGCAGGACTAGACAGGGCTCGAACGTGATGCTAAAGGCATGGAAGAGCCTGGGGACCAGTGGGGGAAACAAGTCAGCTTGACGGAAAAACAGAAAAGTCACCTGAAAACCAGCAAAGCATTTCTTTTTCTGAAGAACACAACTCACAAATGGTCTTCCAGTTTCACAGGAGCAAGATATGTTTTATAATCCTAGCAAGTCACAAGCTTGGGGTTTTTTAAGTTTTCTGGTCTAACACGCTCAGAAAGTGAGACTTAACATTTCCTCTGGTGCGAGCAACCAGTACCGCGCCTCTCACACCATTTGTGTCCCTCCTTTAAGGCTCACCCACAGCTAGGGGCTCAAACTGCCATCTAAACATGCCCAGAGGACATCAAAGGTCTGCCCACTGGTGACATACATACAGCATTACCATGAGACTGCATTACCTCCGCACGGTACAAACCCAGCCTACTCCTTCTATGACACTGTCGCAGTTTTGCGTAGCTGGGTGCTGGGAGAGACCAGGGGCTGCAGAAAATGGCTGCTGTGAGGAGCTGCTGGAATTCTCTGCAGCCCCAAAGTGTAAACATCGGACAATTCAAGGCCAAAGTGGCAGCTGACCAGGGCCGAGCCAATCGGCATTGGTCAAAGTCCCTCTGAGAATCACATATAGGAGGGAAAAAAAACGGGAGCAGCTGCATTTTGCCACTGGAGAAGGGAGTGAGGAGATGTAACGAGCTGTGCAGACACCAAGACCGGGTGTGACAAGCTTGCAAATGCAGTGGAGAGTTTGCCACACCATGTATTTAGTAACCATCATGTAGGATTTTACATGAGCTGACAGAGAGGGGAACCTCCACTTTCCAAGCCACCCCCATGGTGCTATGCTACAGCTCAAATCCCACCTAACATCGCTCCCAGCAAAGCAAGAAGAAGGGCTACGTTACTGCACCTCCTCAAGGCACTGAAAGCCAAGCAGCTTTCATACGTGACTTGCCTTCTTCTACAGCTATTTTTCACTATAATAGGTATTTAAATCCTCACTGAGGTGGATGACGTACAGGAAGAGGCCCCTTCTGCACTCACCGTGGTTTGAGTGTCTCACGCAGTCACACAGCGCGGCGCTGAACTGCCTCTGAGCTTCTGGCTCCGAGAAGCAGTAGTAGCTGTGTCGGGCGAAGGGCTGCCACAGGTAAACCGGGAACTCCCTCGGCAGCTGAACGAAGGCCTGAGGGACCTCCTTCTCAGTCAACCCTAGGCAAAACACACATCTCTGTTTGAAAGCTGCAAATGTCTTGGGAGTGTTCAGCTCTTTTCCTCTGCTAGGACAGAGACAACAGACCCTTGCTAGCAGGGAAGCACGAGACATGAAAGAAAATCCCATCCCCTCCTTGATCTGAGCGATTGGTCCCCAGGGGACCCAGCTGGGATGGGCAAGCTCAGCAGGCACAACCACCTCTCAGCCTTGTAGCAACTTGATGTCCTCATTTGGTATTCAAGGTGGTCAAAACCTACACATTTTTTGGTAAAATTTCAAAGCAGCTATTTCACTGGATTGTGGCTGCTAGGGAAAAGGTTTTCCTGCAGATAAGTAAGTTAGTGAACACCTCTGCTCTCTATAGAGACCATACAGGAGCACGTGGTCTTCCATATAGAAATGAATGGCATGAAGCCTTTGTAGGGTAGGTGTGGTGTAGGAACAGCAGAGGTTTCCCTGTCTCCAGGGTGTCCAAACACAACTGCAAGACAGCCTTATGAACTGTCACTTCACTTGAAGGTGAAGCGCCTTCAGTTTCCACCTGCTCCGAGTCCCTATGCACAGTGGGCTCTTTCGGAGGGTCTTCAGCATGGAACAGAAGAGCCATAAAAGACTGACTGAGCCACTCTTTGTGAAGGGAGAGCCTTGGGCTGCTCCACGTGGCACAGCCCCAACTCCTGCAGAGCTGAGGTGACACACAGATGACACCTCCAGGCACTGCTGCCCCATGGCACCCCACTGAGAACTTCAAGTGATATGAGTCAGGACTTTAAAACATGTTGCCCTTATCCCTTCCATTATGTGCCATCCCACTTTCCAAATCCGACTCTGCAACATGGTATCTGCTCCCTTAAAGCCCAAATTTTCTCCATCTTCGTGGAGTGGGGTGGGAGCAGGCAGGACTGCAGTGGTTCCCATCCCAGAAACAACAAATTCAGCAGCAGCAACCTTCCTGCCCTCTCTGTGGGATTTATTATCAACCCTGAGTCAACACAGGCAGCTGGCATCTAAAAATGGAAACAAATAAACCAGGAATATTAACAAAGCCTGGGAACAATGGCAGTGTGGTTCCTGCCCTGCTTCTGCACCACTTCCAGTGGCTTTGTGCCGGGATGCTGGGGAAAAAAACAGAGCTCCTGAACAGGAGCTTAAAGCATCTTTGGTGTCCTTCCACCCTGGAGCTGAGCTTTGACTTAGAAAACAGGCTGCACGTATATTCCGTGTCCCTGTTTTAAAGTGGAGCCTGAAAGCCCGCCCATTCCATCCCGAAATTCCCTGTCAGGAACAGAGGTGGGGGTCTGTCCCTTCAGCTGCGAGCAGGGCTTACCAACAGGATCTGGAAAATGTTTATCAGACAGCAAATTGTAATCTTCTTCTGAGGTCAGGACTTTGCCTCCTGCAGGAATCACATGGTATTTTGGGCTGGCTCCTTTCTGGTAGGCCTGGAAAATGGAGAGAGAGAGGGAGTCAAAGCGAGTTTTATGGAGAGGGAAAACACAACTCATTTAGGAAGCTGATGCATGGGGTTATTCCCCAAAGGAAATCTTTATTTCTTATTTTGTCAGACTGAATTTTGGATACATTCTCTGGAAACTTAAAATCTGAAACATGGTTAAATGTAAAAAACACATTTAAATGTATCTCCTCAGAACTTATGAGCTGTGATGAAGAGTCAGGGATGGAAGGGAGGGGAAAAGGATGGGATTTTCTTCTGAGCCCTAATTGTTGGGTTTGTCAGCCAGGACTAGTTTGACTACAGCAGCTGCCAAACAAAAGCCTCCCACAAAACTGCTGTTTCAAACCCAACTGTGGAAGCACATGCACGTACTACAGTGACACACAGGTAAGGAGTGCTCTGTGCTGTGCCAAGGAAGGTCCAAAGGATTTGCTAATTCTTGCAAACGCGTAGGGCC
Source organism: Zapornia atra (assembly GCA_013400835.1). NCBI lineage: Eukaryota > Metazoa > Chordata > Aves > Gruiformes > Rallidae > Zapornia > Zapornia atra. The sequence goes on from VZTU01028880.1 coordinate 180,416, forward strand.
AATGCAAGGCCCTGCGATGTACCCTCAGCCAGCCCTGTGGAGCCTCCAGCCATCATCTCCACAAGGCCAAGGACAACGTTTCACCTGGTATTGCTGAAAGAAAGGCAGCAGCAGTGGCAAATTCACTCTGTATTGGTTTCTTTGGGAGCACGGAAGGGAGGAAGAGGAAGAAGCATTTACCTCTTTAGTCTCAAAGCATTGCACCGTGTAGTCATTTTTGATAACGACGTATCTGTCCTTCCACTTCTTCAGATCCTCAGCAAAATGCAGCAGCTCTGCCTCATACAGGATGGTCCCATCTTCCGCTGGGGGCTGCAAGGACAAGCTTTGAGATTCCAAACGACTCTGGATTCCTGACCATTCCCAAGCTTGTATTTCCACATTTCCATACGGCTGCTATGAGGGCATCTGAGCCTTCAAATGCAATCTGGAGCTCTCTGATTTGGGCACATACATGATCCAATTCGTGTGGCCTGAAGTGAGCTGGCAGCAGAGGAGCTCTGCCTTCCAAAATACTTCCAGGTTTCTGAGACAGTGATGTTCTTATTTACCTTTGGGCTGGCAATGCTGAATGTAAGTTGACTGCAGTTCATTATCTCCCATTTCCCACTATCTAACATGCAGCAAGACTCCATCGATACAGCAAAGAGTTTTATTACAAAACAGTACAGTGATTTCTTTGTAACACTCTTGTAGCTCTGCTCTGGTAACTGATGTGCACCTTTCTGGAAGACACGGCTCCTCTGTTACCCCACCTTCTACATCCCACCTCTTTGCTTTACCCATCCGTCCCAGGAGCATCAGAAACAATGATGATTTCTGATTCACGATTTCCAATACAGCCAAAAATTTACATCTGTACCTTCTTAACACTACAGGCTGGTTCTCTAAGTTTCCCTCTAACACAGAGACTTTCCTCTCTCTTTTTTTCCTCTCACTAAAACCAACTCTCCATAGCTCACTCCACAGTGGGGATTATTCCCATCTTCCTCATGGAGACCTGCAGCCAGGGCTAAAGGGTTAATTAAGTTTCCTGCATAAGTTTCTACCCTGAGAACATAATCTCTGGCCCAAGACTCTTGTAAAACTTGGTAATCAGCAGGAAGCAACTAGTTTTATCCAAGCATCCGACTCTACCTTGATGAAACACATGCTTTGTACCAGAGACTTGTGTCATAGCTCCTCTCACGCTACGATGAGACAACCAAACACAACCGAAACAAAGATGAATTTTCAAAAGTAAACATTAAACCTGTACCCAGATGACTATTCCACCTAAACCCAAACTGAATCCAACTTCTGCACTTGCAAATCTATTCTGTACACTTGAGTTATTTATAAGAAAGTACACAGGTAAAATGTCCTCGATACACATTCATTATGTATTCAACTATCCAATGTAAGAAGCTCCTTATATGCTTTTATATACAGATGTATTTAAATAACTTTAAAAATCCTCTGGGTTTGATTCCTGAGTAACTGTACTGCCTGTTAACCTTACTTGAAGGCACTCAACACTGGGAGAAACAAGAAAACCCAGCCCAGTGAGTAGCCGGTGCACTTCAGCTCATGTTTTTCATACATTATGACTACCAAGCGTGTGATTTAAATAGCTAAAGCATTTGTTAATTCGTGCAGGAGAGCAGAGCTGTATGGAAGCTTGAGGATGGGCCAGGGCTCACATGCCTTCCTACCTTGGTTTTCAGGAACCTGGACTGGGAATCCCGGTGCTGCTCCAGCTCATTCTGCACGTGCTTGCAGAAAGCCACCACATACTGACGTTGGTAGTGTGGGCTGAAGTTTTTGATGACAGCCTCTGTTTTTCCTGCAGCAGAAAAAGAGATTTAATTGTATTTAATGCACATCAGTTCAGAAGCTGTACCACTGGGCTGAAGCAGGTCTCACTGGTGACCCCAAGTATTGCCCAAGTGTGCCCACGGCCACTTGCTACATGGCAGATCGGCAAACCCTCAGAGATGATCAAGTGGGACATCCCAACAGTGGGGTTTGGATGTTGGGTTTTTTTCCCCTCTAAGAGTGAGGAAAACATACCCCAAATCCCTTTCGGTAAGGACAGATGATCCGCCTTTCCCTAGGACACGGTGCCACAGAGCCCTTGGGTTTCCAAAGCCCATAAGGCTTTCAAAGAAACCAGTGATACCAGTGTCCAGGCATATCAGCCAAATTTATCACACAGTGAAGTTTGCAAGTTGACTCAAAGCCCCTACAAAGGATGTTTTCTAGTCCTGAGCACTGCAGTCTCCTCTTTATTGTCATGTAAACAGATACTCGGTCAGGCTGCAATAAACACTAATCCAGCATTGTCTTGCTATGATCAAGATCTCCTCGGCAGCAGTAACAGCAATAAACACACTGAGAGTCTCATTTCTGGGAAACTTAAAGCAATTTACAAGTAATTAACTTGTTAACCCTATCAAAGAAATAATAATGCTTCACAGCCAGGGAATTGAAGCTAAAGCTCAAAGCCTTGTGCAGGTTAGTGACTCAGAGTCAGTGGCAATGCGAAAACTGAAACCTGGACTACCATGTAGACAGCATTCTGACTGTCCTGGAGACCAGGGAGAGCCCCTTCTTCTGTGCTATAAGGAGCCCATGACAAGGGGTGTTTCTGAGCACACAGTGGAGAAAGGGCATTTCACACCTCAAGCAGCTTCAATGCTTCTAAAAGGTCATTTTGTTCTGCTTGGGGACGGGAGGAATAATCAAATTTTCTGTGTAGGACAAAAAACGTGGTAGTTTCCAAACTCTCACTTCTTGAAGCCTTTCTAGACCTGGGCTCCTAAAGCAGGACTGGCATCCTCACTCCTGAGGGACCAAACAGGGAACCAGCAAGGAGCACCACAACCTCCAGAGTCCTGAAAACCTCAACCACCCGCATCCTCTGATGATGTAACCAGACTGACAAACTCCTCCCAGCCAGTCACCCACCAGCACTACCACCAAGAAGGATTCACCAGGAGTTTTCATGATGTTTCTGGTTTTTAAACACCAAACTGAGAATCACAGAATCACAGAATGACAAGGTTGGAAAAGACCTTTAAGATCATCGAGTCCAACTGTTCCTGTCCTATGCTAAACCATATCCCTGAGCACCTCATCTACCTGTCTGTTAAACACACCCAGGGGTGGGGACTCAGCCCCCTCCCTGGGCAGCCTGTGCCAATGCCCAATAATCCTTTTGGGGAAGAACTTTTCCCTAATGTCTGATCTGACCCTGCCCTGGAACAGCTTGAGCCCATTCCCCCTCATCCTGTCACCTGTCACCTGTCTGAAGAGACCATCGCCCACCTCTCTGCACCCTCCTGTCAGGTCACTGTAGGTGGTGATAAGGTCTCCCCTCAGCCTCCTCTTCTCCAGGCTGAACACCCCCAGCTCCCTCAGCGGCTCCTCGGAAGGTTTGCTCTCCAGCCCCTTCCCCAGCCTGGTTGCCCTTCTCTGGACACACTCCAGGACCTCGATGTCCTTCTAGTAGTGAGGGGCTCAGGAACTGGACACAGCACTTGAGGTGTGGCCTCACCAATGCTGGGTACAGGGGCACAATCCCTGCCCTGGCCCTGTGGCCACGCTGGTTCTGACACAAGCCAGGATGCCCTTGGCCTTCTTGGCCTCCCGGGCACGCTGCTGGCTCATGGTCAGTCAGCAGTCACCCAACACCCCCAGGTCTTTCTCTGACTGAGAGCTCTCCAGCTAGTCTTCCCCAAGCTTATAGCGCTGCAGGTGCTATGAGAAAATGAGAGGTCTTGAATTTGCTGCTTCAAGCACACAAGCACAGCCCTTCTAAAACAGCTGGACAAAACTTTCAGAGTTACACCTGATTTCACTGCCAGTGCTCAAGAAAAAGAATAGGTTTAAATGTCAGTGCAGATCTCAGAATGTTCATGGCCTTTTCTCACCTTAAATAATTTTGAAGATCAAAATAAATGTGGTTGAAGAAAGAGAAGAGCAGCAGGTCGCTGTGTGAGTTAGTGCTCGGGCTTTTACAAGCGAAAGCGCTACCTTCTTTCCACCTCAAGCCCCGAATCCGTGTGGCTGACACTGCCACGGGAGAACAGCTGGTTCGCTAAGGGTTCACAGAGATGGGCACAGGCAAAAACGGTTTGGGGAAAAACTTATTTCAGGTCCAGCTCCAATTTGCTCCAAATGAGGGATATTACCAGGCTGCCAGAGGCAATTTCATCAATGCCCATGACTGTGGTACTTAACGATTCCATAATGTCCTGGTAAATACATTCACATCGCTGTAGCTACCTGAACGTGTGTGCAAAATTAAAAGCTACACATCAGCCCTCTGCTTCTGCAGGTTTCTTTTCAGTTTGACACACAGAATGTGACAGATGACAAGCTCAACATGAGCTGGCAGTGTGCACTGGCAGCTCAGGAGGCCAGCTGTGTCCTGGGCTGCAATCAGAACAGCGTGGTCAGCAGGTCTGGGGGGATTCTGCCCCTCTGCTCTTGTGAGACCCCCTGGCAGTGCTGCATCCAGCTCGGGGATCCTCAGGACAGGAAAAACATCGACCTGTTGAGGCAAGTCCAGAGGAGGTCACAAAGATGATCAAGTGCCTGGAGGACCTCTGCTCCGAAGACAGAATGAGAGAGATGGGCTGCTTCAGCCTGGAGAAGAGAAGGCTCCAGGGAGACCTAATTGCAGCTTACCAATACTTACAGGGGTCCTACAGGAAGATGGAGAGGGGCTGTTCCCCAGGGAGTGCAGGGACAGGACAAGGGGCGATGGCTTCAAGCTGGAATAGGGCAGGATTAGGTTAGGCATTAGGAAGAAATTCTTTACTCTGAGGGTGGGGAGGCCCTGGCACAGGCTGCCCAGAGAGGCTGTGGGAGCCCCCTCAATGGAGGCGTTCAAGACCGGGTTGGATGGGGCTTTGGGCAACCTGGTCTAGCAAAGGTGTCCCTGCCCATGGCAGGGGATTGGAACTAGATGATCTTTGAGGTCCCTTCCAACTTAAAGTACTCTGATTCTACACCTCTCAAGTTCACAGACAATATTGACACAAGCTGACAGCAGCGCCTGCAGAGTCACTACACAGAGCTGGGGAGATGTCAGGCTGATTTAAGTCCTCAGCTACGTAAGTTTTTCCACAGATGGACTTGTGGGACAGCATCAGCCTGAACTCCAACCTATCAATTTTACAGGACCAGATTTTTTGAGACCTACCAGTAATAGGACGTGCTGGTGTATAACAGCAGAATACCAGCGCTGCTGAAGCCGAAAATCCCTGCTCATCTGACAGCCTGTTAAAAACTAGCCTCCTTTGGGCAGAGGCATAAGCTTACTCTCCAAATAAGGAAAAAGCTTCCCAAAACCTTCTTTATAGCTTTTTTTTCTTTCCCTTCTGGTCCCAGCTAGCAGTAGGATGTTGTTGGCCTCAGCCCCAGTGGAGTTTCCTGCTCAGGGTTTGCCCCTATTTTCCACCATGGTTTTTTCTTCTCCAGCTTGTGGTGGCCTCTTGATTTGTTACAGAGGCTCCGGGACGCTGGACCTTGCTCGCCTGCTGCCTGCATCCTGCAGTGAAAAGCTGGAGAGGAAGTGGGACAAAGAACAAAATTGTGGTGTTGGGAAACAAACCCCAACAATCACAGGAAATAGCTGTAATTCTGGAAAAGTCTTTCAGTTACGGCTAAATTGGCTCAGAAGTGGAATTCTTCGGTGTCAACAGTTCTTAGATTAGCTTAAGAGGGCACCTACTGAGGAGAAAGGAACCAATTCATCCTGTAAATGATAAATATGACCTTGATGGGATTTCTATGTGCAGAATAAATTCACAATCAATCAAAACACAACTAGAGGAGCGAATGTTTCATGCTGTTTATCCCAGTCTCTGCACTCCCTCAGCAAAGCAGCTCTGTGTTAAAAATCTCAGAATCACAGAACTGCAGGGGTTGGGAGGGACCTCGAGAGCTCATGGAGTCCAACCCCCCTGCCAAAGCAGGGTCTCTAGGACAGGTCGCACAGGGAGGCGTCCAGATGGGGCTGGAATATCTCCAGAGAAGGAGACTCCACACCCCCTGGGCAGCCTGTCCCAGGGCTCCCTCACCGGGAAGAAGTTCTTCCCATATTGGTGCGGAACTCCCTGTGCTCCAACTTGAGGCCATCGCCCCTTGTCCTGTCCCCACAGACACTGAGAAGAGGCTGGCCATTTCCCCCTGTGTCCCACCCTTCAGCTATTGATAACACTGATCAGATCCCCTCTCAGGCTTCTTTTCTCCAGGCTGAACAGCCTCAGGTCACTCAACCTTTCCTCATAGGGGAGATGCTCCAGGCCCTTAATCACCTTGTAGCCTTCGCTGGACTCTCTCCAGGAGATCCCTGACTTTTTTTATACCAGGGAGCCCAGAACTGGACAAAACACTCTAGGTGGGGCCTGACCAGGGCAGAATAGAGGGGGAGGATCACCTCCTTTGACCTGCTGGCCACGCTTCTTTTGATGCACCCCAGGGTCCCACTGTCTCTCTTAGCCACCAGGACACACTGCTGGCTCATCCAACCTGTCATCCACCAGGACCACCAGGTCCTTCTCCTCAGAGCTCCTTTCCAACAGGTCACCCCCAGCCTTACTAATACATGTGGTTATTCCTTCCCATAATACTGGCCCCTTCCTCTTCAAATTAGAAGAAAAGGGTTTTGTGAAGAGATGGTGGGTTGTGTTACCCAGTGACCTGGCCTTGCACTGCTCGGCCCAACAGGAATGGCAATGCTACCTGTGGGTGGGAGGAGAAGCAGGCGGAGCCGTGAGCCATCGGACACCAATGGATCTTTAAACTCTTTTTAGTTTACAGAAGATAAGGCTATCTGAAAATAAACATGATGGAAACAGTCATGAGGAATAGAAACTTCCCATGAAATGGTAACCTGGGGCAACTGGAGATTAAATACTTCAGGGCACTTGAAAAATGAGTTCTCCTAATTCTTTTCCAAATTTAGTGAGGCTTGCTTAGTCAGAGCTGTTTCTGTGGAGCAAGGCCAACTTTCCCACTTGGTTGGTCTGGCAGCAGCGCAGCTCCAGCCCATATAAATGTGACCTGAAGCCAGCAGCTAGGTTGATGTTTATCCCAGTGTTCATCTTGCCTGCATGCAACTGGAGTGACCAACAGCAAAACATGACAGCAGAGGTGGCAGGATTTCTGTCACATTAATCAAGCTGGCAGGGTTCTGTGTGTACAGATGTCCCCCCCTTGTTGAGGGTTTAGATCCTGGTAAAGAATAAACTTCTCAGATGCTTCATGACCCATCTCCTCTTTGGCAGAACCACCCTGGTGCTTGACCACACAAGTTTAGCATCAAGTCATGACACTTGTTTCAAGACCAAAACCAAATGTCCTTGCAGTGAGAAGTAAGGACCACCTGCCTTGTGCCCCATTGGAGATATGGAACCCCCCCAAATGTTTCCTGCTGTTTATCCATTGCCTTTGACCTTTTTAGCTGTGTAGCACCCACGCCGGGCACCGCTATGTAACTCTAAGTCACCAGCCCCATGGCATGTCTGTTTGCATTGATTTCATTGCTTTTACTGAAATAAACTGACACCCAACGTTAAACAATAAGGGCAGTCATTGGCAAGCTCTCCCACAGCACTGGCAAGCCCTCCCACAGAATTCTGCTGCTGTAGCTGGTTCTCAGCCTGGCAGGATGGCCACACGCAGCCTGGCTAGCTTGCCCTGCCACGCTCCTCCACACTCAACAGTATGTGATGCCAAGTGACCGGTATGGATGAAGGTCAGGAAAACTCAGGAAAAAAGGCCAGAAACCAACAAGTTTTTGGCTGACAAGCAAGAAAGGCCTTGCACAATTACTGGGCTTCAACCATTTGGAAGTCAGGAAGAGAAAGAGGTAAGGACTCACCGTAAAAGCTCTTATTCCACTCAAATATTGGTGTTTGGTAGCAGATGATCCCTCCAAGGGTAGCAAGATGACCATGACCCTTCCTCTTCACAGCACAACTGCTTGCACTCATGAATGGGGGTTTCATAAAATACCCCGGTCATGATACAAATCCTTGTGGAGGTCTGAGGGATTTGTCTCCTTAAACCATTTAAGCCCTTTGGAATATACACTCTGTGCCCTGAGGGACATGGACTAAAAAAAAATAGATGATGTTCTGTATCAAAGCAAACCCCAGACAGAACAGAACCCAGAAGGAACAATAAACATTGTGCCTGCCAAACGCCAGCACACAGCGCTTCAGACAAGTGTGAAGTACTGAGAGAGAACAGGAAGGAATGACTTTCTCCTTGTATTTCTATCACAAGACAGCGAGCATGGCTGTCAGAAGTAAACAGAAAACACGTTGATCGTGCCCACATGGTGCTTCCCAGCCAGGAATGCAGCCCACAGCAAGGGACATAGTTTTCAACTGTACCTACTGCATGCCTTAATGTTACTTAGCAAGTTCAGCACAGAGTTTTGAAATTGCTTCTATCCATCTATCCACCCATCCATCTATCCATCCATCCACAGAATCACTGACTGGTCTGGGTTGGAAGGGACCCCAAGGGTCACAGAGCAACAACACTCCCCTGCCACAGGCAGGGCCACCAACCTCCAGGCCTGGATCTACACAAGGTTGCCCAGGGACCCAGACAACCTGGCCTTGAACACCCCCAGGGATAGAGCACCCACCACCTCTCTGAGCAGCCCCTTCCAGCCCCTCACCACTCTCTCTGGAAAGAACTTCCCCCTAATAGCTCATCTAACCCTTCCCTCCTTCAGCTTCACTCCATCCCCCTTGTCCTGCCAGTCTCTGCCCTTTGAACAAGCTGATTCCCCTCCTGTTTCTCTGCTCTCTTCGGGGACGGGAAGGCTGCAATGAGGTCCCCCCGCAGCCTTCTCTTCTCCGGGCTGAACAAGCCCAGCTCCCTCAGCCTCTCTTTGTAGGGCAGGTGCTCCAGCCCTCTGATCATCTCCGTGGCCTCCTCTGAGCCGTCTCCACCAGTTCTACATCTTTCTTGTATTGGGGGCCCCAGCTCTGGACACAGGACTCCAGATGGGGCCTCACGAGGGCAGAGCAGAGAGGGACAATCACCTCCCTGTCTCTGCTGGCCACCCGTCTTCTGATAGAGCCCAGGACACCATTGCCCTTCTGAGCTGCAAGAGCCACTGCTGGCTTATGTGAAGTTTCTCATCCATCCATCCAACCATCCACCCATCCATATAATCTTATTCTCACAGTCATAGCAGCAAAATGATTTAACAAGTAAGTCCAGTTTTCAGCTCATGATTGAGTTTCATCCCAAGTGGAGGATGAACACAACCTTTGAGATATGTGTCTAAAGATGCTGTACACGAGCCCTGTGAATCAGCACAGCTGCATTTCAGTACTGGCAGCTCTGAGATGGGTTGGGTGTTGCTGTGAGGTGAGAGAAGCTGCCTCTGCTGCTTCTGCTGCAATGCAGAGCATAAAAGCTGCTCTTCCCAAATACACCCCTTCATTTCCAGCATCATTATCACTTACTAACCACCTGGAAACCAGAAAATCAAGAAAAGCAATTCTCTCCAGCATACTCTCCCTAAGAGTGCCCACCACCTTCTGGTGCTCTAGGACATGTAGTCGTGCAGCGGTTTCCCAACAGCCTTCTTCCTTGCATAGCACTTATGGACACCAGATCCCAATTCTCTGTGAGTCATGACGTAGTATCTGCTATGGAAAAAAGGGAAGACAGACACAAATCCCGTGTTCAGACTTGGTGGGATCCCATCTCGGCAGGTTGGTCTGCACTCACTCAGCTAAACCAAGCAGCTCTCCAGTAAAGCCACCCCTCTTCCCCATGCAGACACACTGAAAAGTGCCATTTGCACCTGATAAAATATTGAAACCAGTGATTTGCTCCCAGCTTTGCTTTGTATTCATGGACATGACTCTCATTAAAAACTCATAATGCCGTGACTACACCAGTGCTCACACCCACCCAAATTACCACCCACAATGCAGACACTGCACTGTACTGGTAAAACTCCAGTTAGTCACCCAAAGTTCAATCCATGGGAGAAAGCAACACCCATCACACCTCAGACCATCCTCTTCCTCAATCACAGCACAGAGGCGCTCCTTGGGTGCTTAACCCAACTTCTCCACGGGATGAGTGGGAAAGTCAAACTGTCTTTTGAGGAATCTTTGGAGCACAGGGAGTTCCACACCAATGTGTGGAAGAACTTCTTCCAGATGAGGGTGAGGGAGCCCTGGGACAGGCTGCCCAGGGGGATGTGGAATCTCCTTCTCTGGAGATATTCCAGACCCATCTGGATGCCTCCCTGTGCGCCCTGTCCTAGGGACCCTGCTTTGGCAGGGGGGTTGGACTTGACTGGAGCTCCCCTCCAACCCCTACAATCCTGTGACTCTGTAATTAAAAACCCAACCAGATTTCGTAGCAAGTTTTCTGGTTGAGACAGTGGGTGTGGAACTTGTGCTCCACCAGAAGCGAAGCTTCTCCCTCAGGGCAAGCTAAGTAAACATGTCTGCAAACTCATGTCAACTTGATCCACAGCAAAGGAGGAGCCAAAAATAACAGGCTTCCTTCCAATCTTGCCGATCTCCCTTTCTACAATTGTACTCGAGTGCTTGGCTCCTCCTCAAGTGCTCCCCTTCATAAGGCTAAATGTCATCCTGACCTGCACAAGGATCCCATCGATCTCAACACCTTTACATACCTACAGTGTCCTTCTCAGGCAACTTCATGAGTCTCTTGTATTTCAGAGGGAGCAGACAGACCCAAGTCAGGCAGACCTCACATACCCTAAGAAAAGGCTTGTTTTCCAAAGAGCAACTTGTGATGTACAGATGGAACTGCTATTTTAAATTAATGCTGAATGCCAGAGCAAAACAGAGAGAGCTAATCCTGCCTAAGGCACAGACCATCTCTTGAGTCAAACCCAGAGACTCATGGCTACAGCTGGGTTTCCTTTCCCCTTCCATCCCAGATTGGGATCAAGAAAGTTCTTCTTGGGCAGTGCAGAGACAGGACTATCACACCTTTGATCTAGAGTTAACCACCATTATCCTAACAGCACATCTTCCACACCTTTGCGTCTCCTAGAACCTGACGCTCTCCGGAGGGTATCTCAATGGCAATCACACCATTCCCATGCTCTGTCCTTTAGGAGAAGCACGCGATTCCCGCTGACTGCACGACCTGTTGCCAGGGTATTTTGAGACTGGCTGCTGTTAAGGTGGAAACACCCAGGGAAACGTATTTCAGCATCAATCCACGACTGCAAAGCAGCAGGCTGGGGTGGCACACATCTTGTGCCCCCCTGAAATGGAGTAGAATCATAGAATCCCAGACTGCGTTAGGTGAGAAGGGACCTTCAAAGGCCAGCTAGTCCCACCCCCTGCAGTGAGCAGGGATATCTTCACTAGATCAGGTCGCTCAGAGCTCCATCAAGCCTGACCTTGAATGTCTCCAGGGATGGGACCTCCACCACCTCTCTGGGCACCTGTGCCAGGGTCTCACCACCCTCAGAGTTAAGAGCTTCTTCCTAAGGTCTCATCTAAACTCACCCTCCTCTAGTTTAAAGCCATCGCCCCTCATCCTGTCGCTCCATGCCCTTACAAACAGCCCTTCCCTGCTTTCCTGTAGGTCCCCCCATGGACTGGAAGGGGCTTGGAGGTCTACCTGAGCCTTCTCTTGTCCAGGCTGAACCAGCCCAACTCTCTCAGCCTGTCTTCAGAGGAGAGGTGCTCCAGCTCTCTGATCATCCTTAGGTGGAGTCTCACCAGAGCAGAGTAAAGGAGGAGAATCAGCTCCATGTAGCCTCCATCAGGAACATCTACTCCTTCAGCATGTGCTCTTCATGGACACATGCCAGCCCTACGTCACTGCTCCCCCCAACCTTTTCATATCTTCTCCCATACTTGTGTCATCTCTTGTGCTGGGGAAAATGGATAGACAATCTCTCTGTCCAGAGACGGGAACAGCTCCACCAGCATTACAGGGAAGAGGCAATAAAATGTTGGGAAACCATTAGCAGTAAGGCACGGAATGAGGAAAACAATGGGAGAGATTTGAATTTTAGCCTTAAAACACCTGAATTGCAGCCAGTGAGACCAGGCACTCCAGTATCAACCACCAGCAGCCAGCAGCTCTGCACCACTCCCATTGCCAAATTGTTATTGAGGGGAGAAACAAGAGCTCACGAGTTGCCTTTGCACTTCTGTCGGATTAAAAATATCCTAATGGCCAGGAATTACATCAAGGCCAAAGCTGGTGGTTAATCAAGCAGAAACAAGCCCAGTGCAAGCCAAGGGTTTGCTTAACACCGTGTCAGATAAGCTTATCCTTACGGCTGCTGGAATTTATCCTTTATTGGTAACGGGGTTAGAGGGAGCTGGGCTCCATCTAGAAACAATCACTCACAGTCAAATTCAACAAGAATAAGGTCTGACAACCCTCTATTTATACAGCTATTTCAGAGCACCAGAAGAACCAGGGATTTAATAGAACAAATGAACCCAATCTAGTTCGTGAGGGCCACAAGGAGCTAAAATATGCTCTGTAATAAGTTAATTGGATGAACGTAAATGGGTTCCAAGTTTGGGTTGTTTTTTTCCAACTCCCTGAGCCACTAATGGGGAAACAGACCCCAAGCACATCTTGAGCAGCTTTCTCCAGTCGGGATCTCTGCAACACATTACACATCATGGAATCACAGACTCACAGACTGGTCTGGGTTGGAAGGGACCCCAAGGATCATAGAGTTCCAACCCCGTGCCACAGGCAGGGCCACCAACCTCCGGGCCTGGAGCTACACAAGGTTGTCCAGGGCCCCATCCAACCTGGCCTTGAACACCCCCTAGGGATGGGGTACCCACCCCCAATCTGGGCAGCCTGTTCCAGCCCCTCACCACTCTCTCTGGAAAGAGCTTCCCCCTAATATCTAATCTACATCACAGTAGGTCATACAAGAATCCTTCTTGGGAACAATTTAACAGCTTTCCAAAACTGTAAGCCAAAGCCACATCACCCTTTACATCAGGATGACACACTCCCTCTTCCCTGCCTTTCGGGTGACAGGCACTGCAGCCAGTTACTTCACTGCCTGACCATCTGCAAGAGAAAATAACAAATCCTGTTCTCAGGCTGGAGATCCAGCTAACAGAAATTGCCATCTTCAGGATAGTGGCTGAAGGTTTTCCTGAATATATATATATGTATTTATACAGACACACTCAGCTGCACAAGACAATTGCTTCAGGTTCTCAATTTTGTGCTATAATACTGCAAGATGAGTGTAAGGAAATTTAACTGTTGTCACAGCAAAACATTGCTGGGGAGAGGCTAGGAGGCCCCACCGTATAAAACCCAGAAGTCTGAGTGAAGCATCGTTTCAAAATCTCTTTAGTCTATCATATGTGTTGTTGTTAGGAAGCATGTTGGTAAAATGGAATCTCTTTCTGACACCACAGTTGGCCATGACAATGCTACAATAGGAATCGTTTGGGGCTGACACAACTCATGAGACTAAAACTTTGTTTCACAGCGCTGTAGGCAGCAATATCATGATCTCTTGGTAAAGGCAAGTGATGCCCTGATAAAGGCAGAATTATTCAATGAGACTTTGAGTAACCTGTTTTGCATATGTATTACGCATACTGAACAAATATTTCCACCGTATCATCCACCCATAAGCACACCCAGCAGCTACAGAACAGCAACCAGTGTAGACCAAGGGGTTTAAACTGGTGAAGGGTTCTTAGTGTTGGCATTTCCATGTCTTAGCTAAGCCAAACTAGACAAATTATCCTTGCTGACAACCTCTTCTCATGGTGGGAAAAATTAGATCACATCCCTAAATGAGTTTGCTACATCTTTAGGAATGACTGGATTAAAATAAAGGATTGCATTGACACTCTGCAAGAAACACTTCTAAGGATTAAAGGGTCTATATTCATGCAACCAGGCATCTTCCCTTGTACAAGCAAGCCCTTCTCTGCCTCTCCGTGGACGATAGTATCTCCCAGACAGGAAACCGCATTATTCACTGACTTTTTAATTCTGCAAAAGAGACAGGAGGAAGCACTGGCACCTCATCCTGTGGGGTAGGAGGTTCCTCATCAGGGCTGCAAAAAAAGCATCAATTAAAGTTAAAAGTTTAGTGAACAAGTGTGGAATTACTGCACAAATCTGCTCACCAACCCCTGTGTAAAACAGTCTGTTGTTCAGTGAATGTTACAGACAGGAAAGGGAACTACACACCTGTGATGCAAGAGATAAGCTTCACACTTTGAGCTAAGTGTTGACAAACACTAAGCCGTGGTCCCCAGAGCATCAGCCACCAGAACTTGAGATTCTTCAAAGCCACAAAAGTATCTGCTTTGACATGAAGGGAGGAAGATGCCCTGATGCTCAGCTGAAAATGGAGACCTCAGCTGAGTCTCCTCTCATCCAGCAAAACAATCTTGGCTTGAACGAGTACGTCTGGTTTTCTCCCTCATGCTTTACTTAGACTCTACTACAGTGGCTTCTACTGCCAAATGTCCCAGTTTGGGTTAGGACACAGCCTTTTGTACTCTTCCAGCTATGAAATGGGTGCAAAGGAGACAGAATTGGCTGTAATGGAGGAAAGGAGGTCTTTCATCCCCTCTCAAAATCAACACGACCACTCCAAAAGCCCCCACTGAACTTAGTCCAGGAACAATCCATGGGCAGAAGCAGAGAAAAGGTGGCAAAAGGGCATGAAGAGAAAATAAAGGGAAACAAGGAAACAGAAGACAAGAGGTGGTCCTCTGACTGTCTGGGGCTTCTCAACATGGGATGCCTACGAGTGGCCTGGCTGTTCGGGGCTTCTCAACATGGTAAACCTACTAGTGGCCTCCTTTTCCCTCTTTTCTACCACCCAAAGTTGAGCAAAGCCATAATCAACATCTCAATATTTCCAAAGCACTGAAAAAGAAGGAAACAAAGTGATCCCAAAATGACTGGGGGTTTTAATTATTCATTCTGTATTCTCCAGAGCTTGCACCTTTGATTCTTCTGAATTAAATGTATAACTTCTGCTGGCAATCTCAGAATTGATTCCATAAATTTCATCCTGAAAAGTATCCAAGTAAAAGCAGAGCAACCCATAACTTTCTGCATGTGCAGTGGTATCAAAGCTGAAGGATCACTTTCACACTCGCCAGGTCAGCTCTCCCTACAACCAGCCAGTGCCAGCCTTCCACACCACCAGAGGCAGAAGAAAGACTCCCAGGTTACAAGGTTATAGGAATTTAAGGAGAAAAAGAAGAAAAGAACTGTGTTCAGAAAGAATTTGATGCAAATGGAGGACACATTCAAAGCAAAACCTTCATCCTGTAGCCATGCCTGCACAAAAGCTGGGCTTTAAGGTCTCATTATTCTCTGTCCCAGCAAACTGTCGGGAAGTATTTATTTTTTCAGACCCCTATTTTTAGCTGTTAATTCAGAGAAACACCAGAGCCCCACTGAGCGTTTGACTGCAGCTCTCAGACAGGCATAGCTCCGGTGTCGCTTGCTGTGACAGGAATGTGGTGGCACACAACTCTGCAGGTGGAGGCTCAAAGTTGTCTTGTTCCCTCCATGGAGCTGGTTTCATCAAATCCCCGCTTATATCCAGTGGAAGCAAGCTCACAGGGGTTACAGTCCAACCACCTGACATTCTGCCAAGTGTTGCACACCATTCTTCTGCGCAGATGAGTTTCAGTTCCTCAAGCCTCATGAAAGCACCACAGAGAAGACAACAGGGCTAGCGCTGGTGGTGGGTTTTTTCCATTTCTAAGAAGACTTCCCAGGAAGAAGTGCCAGACAGCTATTGTCTCTGTCACTGTATGTTTGAGTCTCCTCAGCTGCTCAGCTGTTCTGCCTCAGTGTTTCTATGCCCCTTCCTTTTTCGAAGAGAGATACGTCGCCTCATTTCCTCTCCATTTATCTCTCATGTTCAGAAGGGCTTGTGACAACACAACACTACTTGAAAGGGAAAAAGCAAATCAAAACCACCTTCTTCCACCACTGCGTGTGTACAGTAGGGCCAGATGAGCTTCTGGGCTCAGAAAACCAGCCAGGCAGGTTATTATCAATAAGGGGAAATTTGTTCCTGAGAACTTATTTGGAAACTGTTCACTGAGAGCTCTCTCCACCCATTCGCAGCAACCCGGCACCTCTTGAGGTCTTCAGCAGGACTTCCACCTACTGACACACCACAAGGCCCGCACACCGTGGCTTGTGACAGGTAACCAGAACATGTCCAAGGCCTGGTTTTACATGTCTGGTGGCAATACCTGAATTAGTGCATTGAACAGTGTGCTTTTATCAGCCTTGCCTTTGTATGAGCAATGACAAAGCTCCAGCTTTGTAAAGCTCAGTTCTTCCACCATGGGTATCCATAAAGCTTCTCCCATCAGGCTGAGTTCCTACCGACGTGGATGCTGATACCTCCTCTCTTGTTGAATGAGAATGTGGTACTCTTCTATTTGTTCCTACCAAAATTAAAATACTTCACCCTTCTGTGGTGTTTTATTTAGGGGACTAATTAAAATCCAGCCCTACGAACGCAGCGTGCAAGAGCTGGTAAGAATAAACTGAAATAGCTTTTGGTGGTACGAGTTATCTGGCAAATTTATGTATATCAGATTACATTTTAATTTCCTGAATCACAGAATCACGGAATCACAGGGCTTGGAAGTGACCTCTAGAGATCATCGGGTCCAACCCCCCTGCCAAAGCAGGGTCCCTAGCTCATATTGCACAGATGGGTGGTCAGACCGGTCTTGAATATCTCCAGAGAAGGAGACTCCACACCCCCCTGGGCAGCCTGTCCCAGGGCTCCCTCACCCTCACTGGGGAAACGTTCTTCCGCATGTTGGTGCGGAACTTCCTATGCTCTAACTTGCAGCCATTACCCCTTGTCCTATCTCCACAGACCACTGAAAAGGGGCTGGCCATTTCCCCCTGCATCCCATACTTAAGATATTTATAAACATTAATAAGGTCCCCCCTTAGTCTTCTTTTCTCCAGGCTGAACAGCCCCAGCTCACTCAGCCTTTCCTCATAGGGGAGATGCTCCAGGCCCTTAATCACCTTTGTAGCCTCTGCTGGACTCTCTCCAGGAGATCCCTGGCTTTTTTATACCAGGGAGCCTGGAACTGGACACAATACTCCAGGTGGGGCCTGACCAGGGCAGAGTAGAGGGGGAGGATCACCTCCTTCGACCTGCTGCCCACACTCTTCTTGATGCCCCCCAGGATCCCACTGGCTCTCTTAGCCACCTGGGCACACTGCTGGCTCATGACCAACCTGTCATCTACCCTTAGTAATGCCACTTCACACATACTTAGCTCCCATCTACTCAACTGCACGTGAAGGACACCATCCCGGTTCGTTTCACCAGGGAGGCAGACAGGCAGCAGCCCAACTTCCAGACTAACAGCTGGGGAGAAGGATGCTACAGGCACCCGTCTGGGGCAAAAGGGCTCACAAAGCGTTTGTGTTAGCACAGGCCTCCGTTGGGAAGAGCGGGTTTTGGATAATAATGAACAACTGTGACGATGTGGCGTTGCTTTGAAGTTTCAAGATTATTGGATGTGTTTTTCTTTGTGCCTTTCCACAGACTCCTCAGTTAAGCGATTGCAGAAGATAAGGAGAGCCCATGAGATGGTCCAGTTTCTGCTCCAGCCTCTGCAGGGCTGCTCTGCAAAAATTCCCCACGAGCCTATGTAACTATCCCGTCTCCAGGAACTGCTTCTAACAGAGCAACACTCATTTTGACTCTCATCCAAATCTGAATTCCTCCCAAGGCTGCCTGCATTTACTAACTGTATTTACTGACTGCAGCTAAACTTCCAGTCCTGTTTGCATTCTTCAATGGTGGCCTAAAGTCAGCCCCTGTCTTTTGATGGGAGTCACCAGCCTCACGAAGGACTGGGTGAGCACTGAACTTCTATGAAATATTCTTCCCGGTGGCATCCAGTGGGGTTTCAAACACCCCCCTTCCCCTGCCAAGAGCTCTAGAATCCATAACACCCTTTTGGAGACCTTTCTATCCCTTCACATTATGCCTAAAGACCTCTTCACTTCTCTACTATACAGTGCAACCACCTCTTCCAATGAGATGCTACTCAGGCCACGTGCTACTCACACAGTAGCAAAACGACTTTGTACCCTGGGATATTACTTCTTCACTATTTACCCTTTCAAGCATCGCTGAGCAACTATTTCACCAGCAGTTTCAC
The DNA here is from genome assembly GCA_013400835.1 of Zapornia atra. Taxonomy (NCBI): domain Eukaryota; kingdom Metazoa; phylum Chordata; class Aves; order Gruiformes; family Rallidae; genus Zapornia; species Zapornia atra. The sequence goes on from VZTU01028880.1 coordinate 198,628, forward strand.
CAGAGGTTTTGCATAAAACCAACAGCTTCATACAAACAGGCAAGCTCCTGGTTAACAAAAAAGCAGCTCAGCCAAAAGGATAATTGAGTGGGAATGACAGGAATTTCGGAAAACTTTATTCAGAAGAACCACCAATATGATTCATGGATTATTTATAATTTCCAATGCAAACCCACGGTCACTCTCAGTTGGAAAACCACAGTCATGGGGTTGGAAAAGTGTATCTTACAGTGCCCACTTTACACCAAGTTTGACTAGCAAAGACTCACCAAAAATGAGTCAGTCAGGTTGAACCTTCAGGCCTCAAAAGTTTGGGTTTAAATTAAGTCACAACATTTTCTTGATGGGTCTCAGAAATTCAGAGCTCAATAGAAGAAAACACAGATCTAATGGAACTGTCTCCAGTTTTGCTTGAGGGCTTGTCCCTCAGAACGTGTGCTGTAGCTAACAGCCACAAAAAATACAGCCTAGAGTTGACAGTCTCCTTTACAAACTCTTTGGAATCAGTAATGAGGTCAGGTCCTTGCACCGTAATTATTTCACTTTTAGAAGTACCTGTTGCTAGGAGGATACTACACATGGTTGAAGATTCAAAGGCATTTCTGGAACATGGCTTTGGCTGCCACCAGAGTAAGCCAACTTCTCGTGTCTGCAAAAACACACGCATCGTGTGGGTGCTGAGCACCTCTGAAGTCAAGCAGAAAGGCTAAACGTCAACTGAAGTTCTAAAAATTGTGATTTTTGCTTGGCTCTATTAAAAACATCTGGTTAGTGTGCTTCAGAGGAACCTTCTGTGAGGAAAAAATTAAACATCAGATCTTATCTCCTTCAAGAATGAGTACAGAGCAATGCGAAGAAAGTCAGAGGAGATAATGCAGCCCTGGCTTCAAGATGGAGCAGATACCCTAACATGCTTTTTAAACTCTTCACTTCCTCAGGCTCCTCTAACTTGTAAAATACTCTGTCTTGAAACTGAAAGAAAGCATAGAATTATAGTAAAGAAACACATATAAGCTACACCAGCAAAGTGCTTCACTAGCCAGCACATGTAGGGACTTTCTTTAAGCTATTCAGATAAAAATCAATCTTTTAAATACATTAGAAGTACCTTATTTTTTTTGTAAAACTACTCTGAGAAAACTGATTTTTTTAAACATATGTTCTTCTCTGCTTGTCTAGCATATACAAATCATGTTATCTTCTGGTTAACGTATTATTCAGCCCAGAATAATTACACATCAGAGAGCTGCCTAATAACCTAATCTTTAAACTCTACAGATCTAAAAAAAGATCCCAAGGCATGGTTTATGTATATAGAACAGCGTCAGCTGACAGATACGTGGCAGAGTCTGTATTATTATGGTTGCTACCCTGAACCACATGAATCAACGTTATGGGCTTGGTTTTGCATTATTCCAGAGGCCAGGACTCCTGAAGGAAAGCCAGAGCGTGTCCCGTCATCGTGAGAATCCACTGTGAAGATAAAAGACAATGGAGCCACGCAACGTGGAAGAGAAAATACAGAGTATAAGCGTTACCCCACTCTCTCAACAGCACGCAAAACACTGGAAGACTCCATAAGGTTTTAAACAAATCAAACAGCTGCTATGGGAAGCAGCAGTGAACAGAAATAGTTGGACTTGCAACTAAAACAGAATTGACAAAGAAATATTTTCAGTTACCATATCCATATTGTTTCAGCCTTACATCAGACAAAAGCTATTTCAACAGGAAAACCTGTCTTAGCCAACAGCTGGAAAACTCATAGCCTTATTCTGGAAGGAAAAGGGACTTATTACTTTTCACAGATGTCTCCATTCCCATCATCCAAGAGAAGTTAAAGCTATGAATAGAGAGATGGGCCCCATCTGAAATACAGCTCCACATCCTCCCGAGGCTGTGCACGCTCCCAGCGCTGGCACGGGTTCAGCCCTGCATTGGTCACAGGAACTCAACCTGATGGCTCGTGCAGCATCTTCAAATTCCGCTTTGGATTTAGTTTTGGTCTCTCAGAAAATCAGGTGTCCCCTTCTAACAGCAGAACTCCAGACATCCGAGGGGCTAGAGCTTGCTCTTTGGAACCACTCATTTGCAGAGGATAACGATACGAGCCCAGCCAGCGCTCACCTACGCTGCACAGCACCAACACCCCGTGACACGCGACTGTCACACCACGCTCTGAGGCGAGTCCGATTTTGGTTTATAGTCATGAAACTAACACCTGCCATGTGCCAAGTGCTACGGAAAGAGCGCAGAAACTTTTCAGTTGACCACTTCCTCCTGCCTAAATATTTCAGGCATGCTAAGGAAAAACCGTGTAGCAAGGCGATAACTACCCAACCACAAGAGCTCTTGCTCAAAACTACACCGTAGCCGACACGCCTGCCAACACACTGTTTGCTTACGTTGGAAACTCCCCTGTATCTCGGTGTGGCATCAGTTGTAGACAACCCCATTCTGGTAGGAGATGCGCTGCGCCGCTTCGTGTTCTGTCCATGAGTAAGGGAAGTCAGTGATTAATTCAGATGGCGCCTTTCTTCTTCATTCACTTCAAACTCAACTTCTTCCTCCCACAAGTCCCGGTGCTGCTCCTTACTGGAGCATCATACTTCAGTTTAGGATTTGTCACCAGTACTTGGCCACAGCTCCCACAGGATTATCACAAACACATCAAGCCCCAAATGCTCAATCTATCTCCAAAGCCTTCTACAGAAGCTTCTTTTGTCACAGATCTTGGGCCTGTTTCACTGCAAATACGGCCTCAGTTTTATTCCGGGTGCTCTTCCTCCCCACAGCTTCCCTTGGGTTTGGTGGGACATATTTGAAAGCAGCTTGGCCCTCCTGCTCTCAGCTAAAAAAACCACTGAAACTCAACACCACAAGAAAGGGGTTGGAGCTCCGGTAGAGAATGGTGAGCTACATACAACAGCATGGAGGCCCTTCTTCTGCAGCTTCTGAGGAAACCCCATAATGCGGACAGTTGAACTGTCAAAAGAACTGCAGTGCTAATGAAATACTCACGGTTCCTCCAACAGCACAGCAATTACAAACCATGAAACCAAGCAAGCAAGCTGCAGCCATTCCCAAAAAAAAGCATCAGCCACATCATTAGAATACTAATCACAAAAAGGATGAGAGAAGGAGAAGAACCCTCATACTGGCCAAAAAAGGCAGTGTGACCAGTGGAGCAGACCTGTCATGCATCAGAAGTAAGGTTAAATTAGGATTCAGGTGTTCCAAGTTGCCCTGACTTTGACATTTAAGAGAGGTGCTCAAATCATGCATCAGCCCACACAGACACTGAGATCCTTCCCCATTCCTTAAGCCTGGTTTTGATCAACAGGCTGATGGGAACAGCTGTAAACATTATTTTCTACTTAGCACGCCATTTGCTTCTAACTCCAAATGTTTGATTTATACCACTGAATAAATGGACAAGGGGGCAAAGGTGGCTTGCCACCCAGCTTTGGATAGAACACACAATATTGTTTGAAGCAAACTGATAATTTATTAAGCTTCTTATTCAAATGGATGTATGTCCCTCCATCACAGAGCGCACACGTGGATTGATTTCCCTGGATTACATCCTCCTGTGCAGCACATATGGGTTTGCTTCATGCTTTTAAACCAAAAGATGGTGGAACAACCTTTGGCTCCCATCTAGCAAGTCTCCTGTAGGAAGCTACACCAGGTAGGTGTGCACTCACCTACCACTAGAAGCTGGGGCTGTCCCTGGATCCCTGGCAGGGTTCAAGGCCAGGTTGGATGGGGCTTTGGGCACCCTGGGCTGGTGGGGAGGTGTCCCTGCCCATGGCACAGGTGGCACTGGGGGGGCTCTGAGGTTCCCTCCCACCCAAACCACCCTGGGATTCTATCATCTTTTCTCCTTCAAAAGCACCATAAAACCACCATCAACTTCAATCAGATGACAATCTGGATGATTTGGGGTCTCCTCCTTGCAGACACATCAAATGCCACTTTGACCTGTGGGTATCTAACCTCAAACAGTCCTTGTGTCAGTAGTTCTGCTGCTGCTTACCGGGCTGAGAGCAAAGACCAACAGAGTGAGAGCAACAGAGGTTAAAGCTACTGTTCTTTAAAGTGACATCTAAAAATACTGTCTTCTACTCAACCCAGTATGGTACCTGCCCCATTTCCCGTGGAGCTCTCAAAGTTCGTGGTGTGGGTGGTTGGAAATAGCAGAGATTTGATTTGTATTTAAGGCAGGTAAATGCCACCCTGAAGAACTAGATCCTGTCTCTGTGTCTACTCCAACATGTAAAGCTGGACAGAACATGCGTCCCTTGTGGCAGAAGCCCCCAGGCATCTCTTGCCACCTCCTTCTGATTTGCAGAAGTACTGAGCACCCACAGTCACGACAGAGCACAGCCAGAGCCTGGCTGGAAATCTGAGGAGAGCATTTAAATGACCAGTTCCCTGAAAAACTAAGCACTGTGTCTGTGAAGCCCCACATGAAGAGCTGTAAGTCATCACACATGAAATAAAATACCACCACCTATCACAGGATCTCAGCAGGAAGATCAGCAGATTGATGTCTGTGCTGCACTTTCTAGCTTGGCAGGTGTACAGGAAATTTCAGGAGGGGAAAAAAACCCGAAACCACAAATCTGGGACTTCCTACTCAGTGAAGCCAATTGAAAAACACACCAAAAAGCTGGTTTTGCATCCTGGTCTCCTCCCAGCATCGGTGGCGAGTTCATGGCTTCAGATCTGTGGTCCTGTTTCAGCCAACAGAATGATCTCATGGTAGAATGTCACATTGGCTTTGTGGCATTGACTTTGTCTACAGGCGCAAAGAGCTGCTGATAGCTCTGGGTTTCACAGCTACCTGCTAGACTTCACAGAGGAAAAGGGTGGAAACAACGGGGTTTAGTTCTGCTGGTAAACACAGGTAGCAGTTAGAAATCCTTCCCACTCACCTCTGGCTTCCCTTATTCCAGCTCTACAGTCCCCGGCCCCTTCACTCCTCTGTAAGAGAGACGTTCTCTCCTCAGGAGAACAGCCAGCGTGAGGAAACGCATGTTTTCTTGAGCTTAATCCTCACAAAAAGGAAAAAAAAGAAAAAAGGCTGATCCATTTTAGCTGGAGTTTTCTCAGAAATGCCATTTGGGGCAGATGCTCAGCATGGAAACTGCACTCTGAACAGCTGAAGGCTGGCACAGCCCCGATTCCAACTCCCAGCAGTGGGGGTGCCAGGCAGAGCACGGTACAGACCATGACAGAACACCCCCAGAGCAAAAAACCCCTATTATTTTCCCATTTGCACACACCCTGCCATTAAATCTTTGCCTGGGGACGGTGAAAGCTTGCAGCCTCAGTGTCACCGCTACAATACATGGAATGTCAAGTGAAGATACGCAGGGATCGGCTGGGTGACGTTCCATCGAAGCAGGTCAGTCTTCAGACCACGGCCATTTAAGATACTTAACATCCACAACGCCGCTTCAAGAATCAGGTCATAAACAGCATGACAAAGCTCTGCAGAGAATCACAGCTCAAAGAGCAACTGTGGTTTCATGGGGAGGAAGGAAACATCACGTAAAGCTTTAAAAATTGTGTCCTAAGATGGCAGATGAGAGGTGCTGTGGAAGAGTGCTGGCCAACAGGACAGGGATCAGAGAGCTGGAAGCGGGATGCCAGGATGGCAGTGGTGTCTTTTGTAAACTTCACAGAACGCTTTGAGTTAGAAGGGACATCAAAGCCCATCTAGTTCCAACCCCCTGCCATGGGCAGGGACACCTTTGCTAGAGCAGGCTGCCCAAAGCCCCATCCAACCTGGCCTCGAACACCTCCAGGGATGGGGCTCCCACAGCCTCTCTGGGCACCCTGTGCCAGGACCTCCCCACCCTCAGAGTAAAGAATTTCTTCCTCACGTCTCACCTAACCCTGCCCTCTGTCAGCTTGAACCCATCGCCCCTTGTACTGTGCCTGCACTCCCTGGGGAACAGCCTCTCTCCCTCTTTCCTATAGGACCCTATAAGTATTGGTAGGCTGTCCTTAGGTGCCTTTACATCTCCGGAAACTCCTTCGCAGGCAGTTTCCAGATACAGCACACAAGGGCAGTTTCTTCAGATGGGATCCCAAGCACACAGCGCTAAAAACCAGCAGTAAATCCAGGAAGGGACTACTCCAGGGAATGAGCCATCTCAGGCAGCGAATAAGGGGGTCTTCTGAAGTAGTATACATGGACAGGGCTGGGTTGTGAGCTTCACAAAAGCTGCAGCTACCTTGACCTGGGGAGCATAAACCTTTGTGAGAATTCCCAGATGTTTTTGTAATATAAAGAAGTGTAGACATTTTTCCCTAAGGTTGGCTGTGGAAGTATTTAGTGATCATGAGTGCTTAGAGGTGCAGCCGGTCCGCAGCAGGTGCCAGAGCTGTTAACTCTGCCTGGCTGGGACACGTCAGCACGGTGCAGCTGGAACCACTGCAGAGTCTGACCCTGCACAGGGATCAGCAGAGGCACTCCCAGGATTCCTCCAGACTTGCACTTTGCGTGTGTTGCCTCCTTAAAAAGGAAACCACCTGGACAGAGGATTGCCTTATGCTGTTTGCATCATGAGCACTGGGACAGGCTGCCCAGCGGGGTGTGGAGTCTCCTTCTCTGGAGATATTCCAGCATCTGGACGCCTCCCTGTGTGACCTGTCCTAGGGACCCTGCTTTGGCAGGGCGGGGTGGACCTGATGAGCTCTGGAGCTCCCTTCCAACCCCAACAGTCCTGTGATTCTGTAACTCTTAGTGAGGACGACCATGTCATGTCCCTGCCACAAATAACACGCAGTTCAGGAGTAGATGACCCTTTCTGCAAGCTGCCTGTTGCACTGTGCAAGAGCCACCAGCAAAACACTGACATACCTTAGAAGCAAAATATGGAGCAAATCTGGAAAAAAACAGCAGCGTTTTTGGGGAGCTATGAACTCAAGTATCTTGCACAGTTACAAATGATCTCCTTACAAGGCCACTTTCACTTAAGAGGCATCAGTGCTGCTGGTGCTAACCTCTGGGGAGTCCAAAAATGAGCCAGGCACTGATGTGGGTGGCTTTTCTGGACCAGAAAACCGTAACAGGGAGGATGCACCACATTGGCTGTTTAAGCAGTGACATGTAGAAACCAACCTGCAGACCAGCCGACGCAATCGCTCTGCATGAATCTCAACAGCAAAATTTATTCTGCAGGACAGAGCATGGCTTGCTCCTGAGCAGACATGTAAAGCAGGTATCAAGCCAGAAACCCCTGCCATGATTTCCCACCCCGGAGTCACTGTACCCCATCGCTGCAGCCGTCCCAGCCTGCTGAGCAGTGAGGTGCCAGCCACGGGGTTTGAGGCAGTCCCGAAGGAGCACGCACTGTTCCGACCTAAAGGGTTGGCACAGCACCCTCAGAGATCCCAGAGCATGACCACGCACCTGCAACAGCTGGCGGCAAACACCTACCAGCCACAACAGTCACGCTGTGACGGCTGACGTGGCGCCTCCCCCTATTCCCATCGGACCCTCGGCAGAAGGCTGAGTGATAGACACTTGGCTGCTCTGGCAGGGAATGGGGCCTGCACAGAAGCACCGTCGCCCATGTGGAAAGCCTCCATCACGCCTGCATGCCCCTTAGGTACCACGCTGCTCGGGGCAAGGCAGAACAGGCTCAGGAGCGAGGTCATCACAGACATCATCAAAAAGTTAGGTTTAATAGCTGTTTGTGGATTAGAATAATCTATTTAGAAAATAAATTAACTATTCCTTATTTCACTTACTTCCTACGAGAATCCCAACAACAGAAAAATAATCTACATCTTTCTGAAAACTACACTGCTTTTAACTTTTAGCTCCCCAACCAGAAGAAGCCAAGAGTCAGCCTTGCTTTTGGTTTATACTCCCTGATGCTGCTAGCTGACAACCACCCAGGTGACAGAGGAAAAGCAAGGCACAGTCACTAAATGACAGCTTCAGTAGTGCTACAACTGCTTAGAGCCTCAGGACCAGCGTAAGAGCTGCTGTTTGTGTCCGAGGTATTAAGTAGTATCGCAGAACCAGGAAGATTAAAGGCTCAGCATTTCAAAAATTCACACTTAATTAAATACCTAGAGAAAAGAATTCACCAAAATCTTCATTTAAGCATATTAAGTTAAGCATTAATATGGAATCAGCACCAAACTTTCTTTTTTTGCTGTTGTATGTATGTAAGACTCATAAAAAAATGCAGGATAAAGTCTTCAGAAACCCCAAACAGGCCAACCCTTCCTTCACACAAGTTGGAGCCATTTCTACAAGCATTAATCTTGGGTTTATGTAAGAGTTGGCTTCATTTCATTGCTGCCCTTTAACTGCAAAAGCAACTAAAATGCTTGCATGCACCTTCAAAACCCAGAAGCCACTTTTAATTGTCCTTTAAGTGCAAAGAGATCAGCATGTTTGTTAAGCAAAGGGAAAAGTCCTAGAAAGAGACTTTAAAAGCAGCCATGACCGCACTGCTCATGAATATCACCTCTCCCCATCCAGACACTGTCTTCTCAGCTGCTACTGCCCAAAGGCATCAACAACAAAGCTGCTTTAATCATCTCAGAGCTTGCTTTTTCTCCCTTTAATATCAATAAAATTTCTATCACATGCAAAAACTGGATTACAATTTGTGGTCAAGCTGCACTAATTAAAGAACCTCCAATCTTCAGGATTTCACAACATCTCAAGCAGAGAAGAGCAGCAGATGCCACACATACGGTGTGCTGCTCTACTACAGGGTGGGTTTTGTGCAAGTGTCAATGTCTCCCTTCTCCTACTGAGAAGTGGCCCTTTCCATTGATCCCTGTGCTTAATTCAACACCAACATAGCTGTTGCTACACAGCAGAAAAGCATGAAACATGCCCCATGCCTTCCCCATTGCTCATACTACCCAAAAAAGACCCTCTTTCCCAGAAAGAAACCCCCTTGCTGTTTTCAAACCCCGGCTCCTCAGCAAGCATTATGTAGTGCATCATCTTTAAGGCTGATTCTTGTGCAGGAGAGTTTGCTCTGGTTTCAGGGAACTTAAGATGCTCCCGCTGACCAGGCAAGGAGCCTGCCCTGCCTTTCCAGCTGCCTTGGCAGGAAAAGGAGCTGTGCCACGAAGTAAATAACTCAGATTTCTGGGGTCATGAAAACCTCAAGCCATTTACAGGAGGTGATCACAGACAACCCTCTTCTTGACATACTGAAGAACAAACTCACACCTCCCGCTTTGATTCGGGAAATCCTTGACCGTGCCTGCTGTGAGACAACGTGGCTGTAAGCTCCCAAAATTACTCACGGTACTTTTGAAAGAAGTTCCTAAATGGGACTATATGAGCAATGGAAACTGAGTAGAGAAGGTATCTCCTGCCTTAATCCCCCAAGCTGGAACCTGGAAGCTCCCAAGTACAGTAAATTCTGTTCAAGTTGGGTGGCAAATACCTTCCCCAGCTCTTGCCTGCATTCAGTCTAAAGCTAAGATATAGTGCCTGGCCTCCTGAATTAAAGAATGTAAGAACCACTGAGGAGCTGCTTCTCCTTTCCAACACAGACAGGCTCTATTTATTAAATCGACAGGATGAAAACCTGCCAGTGGTTCCAACAGCAACAACCTCGTTGAGACTGACGCTTCCCAGCAAGCAAGCATTGCCAAAAGGAGTTTTCTTCAAAAGTTCATTTGTTAAGGTCTTCAAGAACTTGGACACTTAGGAGTATAATGAGACCAGAAACTCAACCATATTGAAATTCAAACTCCTACCTCTTTTGCTTCTTCTTTTTGTTCCATGGATTGGACTAGACACTACTCGCTATGTGCTAACCCACAACCATGAATTCTGGAGTCACTGTGTTTTTATAAAACAAAATATTACTCTGCCTCTTCCTCAGATTTTGGGAATTGCAGGGAAATCATACCAGCTTTTCACATAAACCTCAGAGCTTGAAAATGAAAAGCACCCTCTGAAAGCTACACAGTAGATGCTGGTAAGGCCTAAGAGACACCACACTACTGCTCTGTACGATGCTACAGCCAAGCTCACCTGATGAAAACGAAAGAGGGTTTCCAAAGCACGGCAGGACACAGCTCCTAACAGCCTGAAACGGTGGTAAGCACAGCCAGACATTTCACAAACCTCTGTTACACTTGCAGCCGTACACCAAATTAAAACCAGAAGGGCTACACGACAGTTAGAAGCAGAAAATCCAACATGCAGTCTGAGTGCCTGTCCAACAAAGGCTGACTTTTCCACAATTAATTCCAAGTTATTCTTCCAGCCTCCCTGCTCGTGGCTACACACATGCTGGCTGGCTGCCGGTGAGACTGTCACCCCCGAGCTGTGCCAGGCGCTTGGGTTACCTCCCTCTGACTCGGTGGGACCGATCTCCGTACAAGCGGTGGCATTTCTTCACATGGTTTCCTGTAAAGCTTGTGCCCAATTTCCTTATCTGGCCCTTTAAGTAAAGGATAAACCACACTCCTCTTCAGTCTCTGAAACCTGACAGAACAGGAAGAGTCTGTCCTCTTTCTCTAGGTAGGCTGCATCTTGTAGGAACATCTAAAGCATCTTGTCCTTGTGCAAAAAACCCTCCTTTGTCTTAATTAGTGCCATAATGAAATTCATGGGCAAACCAAATAGAAAGAAATCTCTTTACAGACGTTAAATAATAGCTTTCACTGTCAAATGAGGAGAAGAACAGCTGAAAGATATCTAGGGAACCTGCTTTGGCAGGGGGGTTGGACTTGATCTCTGGAGGTCCCTTCCAATCCCTACAATGCTGTGATTGTGTGAATCTGCCCAAGAAAAACTCCTGAGCAATGAGGAAACCCACAGGGTGCATCCCTGGGTGCCACAGAGTCACAGCACCATCCCTGTGTCCCTTGGCCAGGCTGTCCCATCCACCCGGGCCAGGAAAGAGATGGAAAAGAAGGGAAGGAAGGATAACTGCATTTAAATGAACAAATCAAAAGCGAATGACCACAAAGCCTCATCCCCTGGACAGCTTCACATTTACAGTAATGGATAGACTGGATGTGGTTAAGTACATGGAGCACCTTTAATAGAAAAACACCTTCAGAGAAGTTCCATTTTTGTGTGCTGAACTCTTTTGAAGATGCACCTGTGGAAATGAACAGTGTTGGGGGCTTGAAATCTCACCACCTCTCCCAGTTTAGCAGAACCCAGTTCATACGTGACAGAGCAGAGCCTGGTCCCATGCTAGGAAGATCGCTAATGAACCTCAGGGCCGTTTCTCCCTTCTCCCCGCCGTGAGATCTGCTTCCTTGGTTCTTTCTTATCTAATATTAAAGCCCCAAAGCAGAAACTTTCCATCAGCAGCCCTGACACCAACGGTGCAGTCCCACAGGCAGTACTACTACGAGGTTTCAACAGGCACTCTCATCTTTTTTCCCCCAATTACGGGCTTCCCTGAGCCCATAACTCCCCACTGCCACGCCGTACCCACTCCCTGCGGGTGTAACACTCATTAAATACCATCACATAAACCACGTAACGAGCACCTCCCATCCCAAAGTTAGCCCATGCCTCATCAAACCAAAAGCACCAATTTTTTTAACAAACTCCTTGCACACAGCCAACTCCCAGTCTCCTAATTATTGTTATTTTTTAAACCCCGTCTACCCCACGAGCATCCTGAACTATCCCATGTCATCCCACCAAACCCTACAAAGGATGGATGATCTCCTCCACAACTCTTTCCTCCCTTTTGAAGGGTTCAGTCCAAAACCTACAGGGATTACTATAAATATTTCTTCCCATTTCAGAGGACTTTAAATAATTTTACTGCTTACAGCACATGTGTATTTTAAATGGCTCAAGTGCCTTAAATAAATGGGAAAAATGTATTTTTCCATAGGTACTGTTAGAAAGCCAGGCTCATGCTACACGGAAGACACCTTTGAAACTGCTAAGGGTTTCATGACAAGCAATGCAGCAGTTCATGCGGTCTGGCTTTCTGCCCCACTCCTCCTTGCTCACACTACACAGCCTCCTGCCCTTCTCCAAAGATCCTCCACCCTTGCTCCATCCTTCTCCCAGCAGGCACAAGCTCTCCTCAGCGCTCACAGGAGCTCCTGCCAACTCTCTTTTTCCTTTTACTTTACAATGACATTCATTTCCTTCAGGTAGGAGCAAGGAAAATTGAAGCTTTTCAGTCACAATTTCGTCCTACGATAATTACGAATTTTCTTTAATTTATACTCAAAAAAGAGAAAAGATTTGATGATGGCTTGCAAAATCTAACTTCATTCTTCTAATATTTTTTTTTCTTAATGCAGAGATCTGAGTATGGCAAAACATTGCCATCCCCAAATAACACTTCAGGCAGCTTGTGAAGTGCTCATCCCTGATCCAAACTTGAGAAGGATGACCCCTGCCCTTGCAATTTCAAACAGCCTCACGTGCATCATACTGCGAAGAATCACAGAAACACAGAATGTGTTGCGTGGGAAGGGACCTTCAGAGGCCATCTAGTCTCACCCCTGCAGTGAGCAGGGACATCTTCACTAGATCAGGTCGCTCAGAGCCCCACCAAGCCTGACCTTGAATGTCTCCAGGGACGGAGCCTCCACCAGGTCTCTGGGCAACCTGTGCCAGTGTCTCACCACCATCCTATGACGAACCTTTTCCTAACACCTAACCTAATTCCCCCCTTTTCAAGTTTAAACTCATCATCCCTCGTCCTATCACTCCATGCCCTCTGGAACAGTTCTTGCCCAGCTTTCCTACAGGCACCTTACAGGGATTGGAAGATCACTGGAATCTACATATTGGCATCATGCGTCCCCTTCTTCACCATTACTCGCTGCAGGAGTATACCAACAGGTATGTTATCTTTTGGGTTTGGCTCAAAATCTCCCCCCTTGTACTCAACAATTTGCAGTTCTTCCTTAAGAGCACAGAAGTCAAAGTAGGTTTAGGTGGAAATCCCAGCCTCCACATTCAGCAACCGAGACTCGGCACGGGATACTTTCATGGTCTTCGCTGGGGATCATCCAACTGGGATTCATTTTTCTGACTGGTCTGACCAGGCTTATGCTTATTCCCCCACAGGGATTGGCCCAGAGCAAAGCATCTCCCAGGCTCTGTCTACCTGGGGGTGCCCATGCCGAGGGCCATGTTCTCACTGGTTTGCACAGACACCTACACATATGTTTTTTACATTTTTTTTGAACATAATTTTCCATATCACATAATTTTTGTCCTTCTTTGGTTCTCCTCTCACCCTTCAAGCAACATGAGCTTCTGGAAATGAAAAGACCTGCAAGTTTGTACAGCAGTGATGAAGAAACCGTATGGGACTATTGCTGCAAACCACCTCCCCCCAAGTACATCCCCACTCCTTACTTTGTGTTTCAGCTTAAGTCTTGCCTAAATAAACTAAAAAGGCTGTACAACACAGGGACACGGCTTCCAATTAAATTACCATTACAGCAACAAGAAATTAAATTACATCACGATGACAACAACCACGCAGCAACCCTGCTACCCATCCAGGCGGTCACGTTTAACTCTGCCCCATGTAATTTTGGCTAACCAACACCCCCCCCGCCTCCACCCCTGCCCCTCACAGGGAGCAGCCCAGCATGTTGCAGAGCTGACATCCCACATGAGTATTTTACTCCACTGGTAGGAGCTAAGTGAAGGATGCCAGTGTTGAATCTTGCCATGAAGGTGAGGAAGATGAGAACAGGGCATAAGTTACTGCCAAACTAAGCTAAAGGAGACACAAGAATCTAGCGCCGAAACCAGGACAAAGAACTTACAAGTACTGGTGTTTACGGAAACACTGGGTTGGGAGAGAGTGCTAGACAGGATCTAGACCAAACTTATTTGAAGCAATACTGAGGTTTTCCTGTCTTGAGTCTACGGATATCTAGGCTGCTGTGAGCAAGCACCCTCATAAGCACAGAGGCTGGAGAACGCCATCGCTGAGGGCAGTCTCTGAAGATGTGCAAGACAGCACCCTCAAGCCCACTGTCTCACAGCCTCTCTCACCATTCAAGCACCATGGGCTGAGAGTGCTACTGACAAAACCCAGCTTGCTCCCTTCCCTTTTTACTAAAGACACCCCTTGCATCATCCTCCAGGGAGGTTGTGGAGTCTCCATCTCTGGAGATATTCAAAACCCATCTGGACGCCTATCTGTGCAATATGAGCTAGGGAGCTGCTTTGGCAGGGGGTTTGACATGCTGAGCTTTTAGGGTCCCTTCCAACCCCTATGATTCTGTGATTCTGAGATCCTTGGAGCAAAAAACCCTCCAAAACTCCCAGCCCCCCAGTAAAACCCACCTCATCTTTACAAAGCCAGCTAAAAATTGTGAGGCTTTTTCAGTCTACAGAATCAGCAATTCAGCCTGCTTCCTCTTCAAACGAGGAGAGCCCATCACAGCACTCACTCTGGAGACCCATCAGACCAAAACACGGAAGACAGATAGACAAAGTCCAAATCTTGCAGACCCCTGGCCTCAACACAAGCATTATTTGGGGAGCTGGCTGGACTGCTGCTCTCTATTTCAATTTACAATGCTCCTCCTGCCTCCTTTTCCTTCTTGGAAGCATGGATTTACAGAGAGCCTTCACACAAAGTGCCTCATTAATTATTTTTCAAGACACAGGTTTGGAGTGGGGGATCCTCACATACAGCAGGAATAGCAGACTCGAGCCAGGGGATATGGACAAGGTTTTAATTTCTATTTCTCCCAAGGATTTTGCTTTATCACTTGCCTCTGCAAAGCTCTGATAGGCACGCTGGAGATGTGTCACAACAGCCACAGAGCTCTCTGCAAGGCCAAGGCACCCAGGCCATGCATACATCCAGTCCTGTTTTGCACACAGCTGAACGGATAGGGATGTCCCAACCCTCCGACATGAGTTCCCTGTTCTAATTCTAGGTAATGTCAGGATAAAGACATATGAGATTTCCCCTTGCACAGCTGCAAAGAAGCTAACGAGCTCCCTCAATCTCTCTTTTTTTTAAAAGTAATTGGACATCAGCATTTTCCGACCCTCACAGCTGCCCTTGCTCAGGCAGGGACCAGCCTGTTTGAAATGCTGAACTGGGGAAACACAAGGCTGCTGCATGGAGATGAGTGTAAAGAGGAAAAAAAAGGCACCCATGGGGATTGCACCCTCATGGCTCTGATGGGGCCTGAAACCACCCTCAGTGGGGCAGGACAAAATGACAATACCGAGGGGACAGTGTAGAAAAACCCCTGCATATGAAGCCTGCAGATTTGGGGGTGAAAGCCATTTAATGCCTGGAAGTTCCTTCCCACTACAGGAAAGGTCCACTGTGATCTCAAAAGAGTCCTAACAGAGGAACAGCTTGACACTGGCACTCCCTCTAAGTCACCAAAAAAATTATATAATTAAATAATAATCCCAAAGCAACAGAATAAAAGGACGAGCTTTTAGTGCTCCTGCGGGCACCACCCCAGAGTCACTCACTGAATCATCAGCCCCAAGTTCCATCCTCCAGTCCACTGCTGCGAGGGCTCTCAGAGGCTCCTCATACATAATACATACCGGTGTAGGGCTTCCTTTCCACAGGCAAACTGCTGCTTCGCTTGGGAATCTCCAGCCTTTTAAAATTTGCTTTGTAAATACCTTACTGCCTTAGCGGTAAGGAGTGTAGGCAGACAGTCAAGAGCAAGATGCATTTCAGCTTTTAACCTCTCCAATAACAAAAATACAGCCCCCAAAATACAAAATGACACTCTTTTCCAGTGTACTTTAATCCATTTAATGCCCTTTTTCCCCATTTTCCCTCTCCTAACATTGTAACGAGACACGCAACAGCTCCTACCCCAGTCGCGCTGTCTGCCTCAACGCCCCCTGCCCTCCGCGGGCCGCCCCGCCTCGCCAAAACCCGGCGCCCCCGAAGTCTGGGCCGCGGGTGCCGGGGAGCGGGGACCTGGAGAACTGGTCGGTCACACGGGCAGCTGCAGGTCGCATCTCCCCACGTTCCGGAGAGTTTTTACTGTATCCTTCGGCACCCCTCGGGAAGTTTAAAAGTTTCAACCGCCCTCCCTTTAAGGAGGACACCGTCCCTCGCCGAAGCAAGCCCCGCTGACCCCACGGGCGCCCGGCCCCACTCGGGGTTCCCACCGCTCCCCCCCAACCCCCGAAAGCACCGCTGCGGATGCCCCGCTCGCAGCGCGGAGTCTCGGGAGGCAGCCGGCCGTTCGTCCCCCGCCC